>CM053027.1:51271585-51324085 GCA_028564925.1 Lithobates sylvaticus | reverse complement strand
GTGTGTGTGCGCATGATGCGTGTGCGCACATGTATGTCTGTGTGTATGCATGATGCATGTCTGTCTGTCTGTCTGTCTGTGTGTATGCATGATGCATGTCTGTCTGTCTGTCTGTCTGTGTGTGTGTGCATGCACGTGTGTGTGTGCATATATGCATGTGTGTGCATGTATGTGAGAGTGCATGTATGTATGTGAATGTGCATGTGTTTATCAGTGGCGTTGCTGTCCAAAAGGGCGCACAGGTGCCGCCCCCTCTCTCCAGCCACTCCCTCTATGACAAATGGATAGATTAATGCATAGCATGATTCTATCCATGGCCCCTGCTGCCACCCCCATAATTAGGTGTCCGGTCCCTTTTGGGGCACTGGGCGCCTGAATTACAGTGGCAGGGGGTGTTTTTGAAGCACCTGATTAGAACCATAGGCTCTAATAGGCTTCATAATAGGTGAACTGCGAGCGCCATGCTTGACGCTCACAGTCCACCCAGGTGTGTTAGAAAAGCGAAATAATAACACTGAACCGCATCTCCACCAAATCAGGTGTGCGGGTCTGTTACCCGTCACCTGATTGGCTGAAACGATAGGTGCAGCTATTGGACACCTATCAGGAGGCGAGGACAGGAGATGAGGATGGCAGGAGACGCAAGGAGGACCCCACTCGTGGCCGTCACCCGCAGCCCCACCATAACAGGGTAAGTGCCGGGCAGACAGCGAGCAGGCGGGGGGGGATTCACAGTGGTAGCATTTTTTTGGCACAGTGGTGGAATTTGATGGCACAGTGGCAGAGCTTGATGGGCACAGTGGCGGCATTTGATGGGCACAGTGGCGGCATTTGATGGGCACAGTGGCGGCATTTGATGGGCACAGTGGCGGCATTTGATGGGCACAGTGGCGGCATTCGATGGGCACAGTGGCGGCATTCGATGGGCACAGTGGCGGCATTCGATGGGCACAGTGGCGGCATTCGATGGGCACAGTGGCGGCATTCGATGGGCACAGTGGCGGCATTCGATGGGCACAGTGGCGGCATTCGATGGGCACAGTGGCGGAGCTTGATGGGCACAGTGGCGGAGCTTGATATGCACTTTATAGGCAGCCACCCACTTGTGACCGGGCCCTGGTGTTCTGCCATCGGGCTCGGAGAAAAGAGCTTTGTCCGGAGGTCGGGGGGGGGGGGCCTCCATGGTTTCTTGCATCGCGGCCCTGAGCGTTCTAGTTACGCCACTGAGCTTTACCATCTGAGAAGATAAAGAACCTCATCCACAAATAACACAAAGGACTTCAAGCCGTCATTGATGGGCAATACACGGTATTAAGAACTGGGGTATGTAAACTTTTGATCAGGGTCATTTGGGTAGTTTCTGTTGCCATTATGATTTAAAAAGAGTAAACACAGTTGATTGATAATAAATGGCTTCAGCCAAACACTAACCATGAGTGAAAGATGTTTTTGTGTTATCATTCATATTCTCAGAAAAATGGCCAAGAAATCAAATTCTGCCAGGGTATGTAAACTTATGAGCACAACTGTGTGTGTAATTTATATCTATCTATCGAGATAGAGATAGAGATATATTTTTTTTTTTATACATTAAATTGTTTTATATATTTGACTTTTTAAAATGAATGTGAATTTATTGTCGGCCATTATCGGCACCTTTTAACGCACATAAAGCTCAAGAAAAACGCATCCCTTTAAACTCTATGCATGTCCTCACACTGGTCTGTTGCTCTTCCGTTGCAGTGTTCAACAACCTGCTTGCTGCATTTTTGGTCAGTTTATTAAAAAAAAAAAAAAAAAAAAAAAACGCACCAAAAAACACACCTCCCCATTGAAATGCATTGAAAACGCAGCAAGATCGCATCAATAAACGCACCCATGTTACGTTTTTGAGTCAGTATCCTGTAAACAGCATAAGAACTATCAGTACATTTGTCTCTTAGCCCTGATTCACGTGTCAAATCGGCGGCAGTCACAGTGTCCGAATCGGTGTGACGCCGCATTTGCAGCACCGCACCAATTCTAAAAAGTAGTTTCTGTACGACTTTTGGCAATTTCGGGGTGCAATTTCCACTGACATCTGTGCAGAACCCCGCACCGATGTCTCTGAGAATGCCCCCGAAGTTAGGACTGACATGCGGGAATGTAATCGTAAATTCGCACAATTTCATTCCACCACTCAGTGTGAACCAGGGCTCAATCTGCAAAATGCAAAAAAAAAAAAAAAAAAAAAATTTCGGCCACCGAACTGTCGGTGCATCTCTATTGGAAACAATGTTACTTTGCTTTTTTTTTCCCCTTGGAAAGCAATTTAAATCGAACCATCGGTTTATAAAACTAAATACATTCCAGGTGCATAAAAAAGGTGTTCAATGTCATGGACCAAGTTTTGGGCAACAGGCAATTGAGCCACCTTTTTACCGCCCCCACTAAAGCTGCTAAGGCAGCCATTTGGGAGTATACACTGCCCCATCGCGTTCCACCGAACGTGACCCAGTCAAGTGAATGTGGGCTCTGCAGAGCTATAGTTCTGACTCAGCAGGGAGTGAGTCAGACCTCTGCAGAGAGACCACTGCTTCCGCACAGAAAGCAAGGGTCCGAGTTTGCAGCTACTGGTAGGGGACAGGCTCCCTTACAAAGGATATGGCCACAGTAGAAAAACCAGTGCCAGCAAATTGGGACTGTAACTATTAATACTTAAAGTGGAAGTCCAGTCAAAAATGAAACATTTTCTATTAATTATATGTAAAATATCTTTATCTTTGACATTATTCATTTTCTGTATAGCCGAATATACTATCCAAGGTTGGCAATCAAAGCCAGACAATCAGCTTCGTGTTCTTCAGGGACAACCTTATATCTGAATTCTGAATGGGGGGCCTCTCACTTGCTGAAAATGTTGTCCTTCTGATACAAGCCCCGCCCCCATTCCTTCCTTCTCAGATCCTGTCACATGCTTAGAGCTGCCCAGCCCCATCCCTCCTCAGATCTCCTCCTGTCACAAGCCTAGAGCTGCCCAGCCCCGCCCCCATCCCTCCTCTCCTTCTCTGGTCTCCTCCTGTCTTCACAGCCTCGCTTTGGCCAGCAGTTTAAGAGCGAGAGCGAAGGCTGTGGAAGTATGTTCTGTTTGTTAGATTACAATGCAACACGCTGCAGATTTTCTACAGTGTACAACCACGTGGTTGTTTCTGCATGGCACGGTGTGCATGGTGTGATGGGCACGGTGTGCCTGGCACTATGATGGCACTGTGTGCCTGGCACTATGATGGCACTGTGTGCCTGGCACTATGATGGCACTGTGTGCCTGGCACTATGATGGCACTGTGTGCCTGGTGTGATGGGCACGGTGTGCATGGCACTGTGTGCCTGGTATGATGGGCACGGTATGCATGGCACTGTGTGCCTGGTATGATGGGCACGGTGTGCATGGCACTGTGTGCCTGGTGTGATGGGCACGGTGCGCATGGCACTATGATGGAACTGTGTGCATGGTGTAGCACACACCCAGCTAAGGGAGCTACATGTGAGTAATGAGTTTAAGGCTCAGTTTCCACTAGTGCAACTTGTCATGCGACATAACACACTTGCATGACAAGTCACAGCCCATTGATTTCAATGGCAAATGTTCCCATCTTTGCGACTTTGATGCAACTTTGATCCAGAGTGTAAAGTTGGATCAAAGCTGCACTCAAAGTCGCACAGCTTTGGAGTTGCACTAGTGGAAACGTAGCCTAAGGGCTAGAGTGTGACTTTGGAGTGTGACTTTGATCCAACGTTAAACTCTTTGGATCAAAGTCGCATCAAAGCATTGCAGGTGCCTTTTTAAAGTCGCTGATTTTCAAAGTTGCATAGATGGGAACGGGTGCCATAGAAATCAATGGGCTGTGACTTGTCATGCGACTTTGTGTCCATTGTGGAGCCTAGTCTACGTTTCCACTATTGCAACCACAAAGTTGCACAATTTAGAGTGTGACTTTGATGCGACTGAGTGCAGCTTTGATCCAACTTTAGACTCTCTGGATCAAAGTCGCATAAAAACATTGCAGGTACCTTTTCAAAGCCGCTGATTTTCAAAGTAACATAGATGGGAACTGGTACCATTAAAATCAATTGGCTGTGACTTGGACACAGTCGCATGACAAGTAATGTTTCCACTATTGCACCCACAAAGTTGCACGATTTAGAGTGCGACGTGGATGTGACTGAGTGCAGCTTTGATCCAACTTTAGACTCTCTGGATCAAAGCTTTGCAGGTACCTTTTCAAAAGTCGCATAGATGGGAACGGGTGCCCCCCTTATGTCCAGCTCCCTTCTCCTGTGCACAGCTATACTGTATGTGTGCACTGCACCTCCCCCCCATTAGGATGGGGCTTTTTATTTCTTCATTTACTCATGAATTAGAATGTACTATGACAGAACACTGGGCGGGAACCCATGATCAGCTCCTCCCATCGGCTACACCAGGAACAGTGTCCCTCCCAGGCAGTGACGTCACTAGCTTTCAGGAACCACACCCACTGGTTGATTTTACTCAGAAGGAAGTAGAATGAAGTCATGTGACGGCACTGGACACAGCAAAATAAAAAAGGTATAAAAAAAATGGGATTTTTTCATTTTGAGGCATAAGGCTGAACTTCCCTCACATTAATGATTGCAGGGGAGACTTGTAAGTGTTAAAAAAAGGCAAACCAGATCTATACATAGTATATAAAATGATAACTTACAGAGAACCGCCACTGCGCCGGACTCAAACATTAGACACTCCTCCTTGTACCGCGCCTCTACCATCAGGCTGAATGGTGGGTCCAGTTTATGGAAGATCCGAAATCCTTTACTAAACGCCATGATTCTTGAGGGACCGGATAGAAAGCCCTGGAACAAAGAATGACAGGTTCAATTATTTGATAGAAGAGAGTAAGAGGCATAGAGAAGAATTCCTGCGTACACTTTTCAGATCCAAAATATAAATATACAAAATACAATTCGAATTTAATAAAAGTTTGTAATTACTGAACAATTTACATCGTTATTTACAAAATCTAAAAAGATTAGCAATTCTATATTTGTTAAGTTCAGAAGATAAAATGTTGATTTTAGCATCGTCATCTACATAAAGCGGTATTAAACCCAAAACCAAACATGTAATATATTGCAGCTTACCAATCAGTAGATGTGGTGGTCGCAAGTGCCCCCCCCCCTTTTTGTTTTTATTATTTGTACCGTACTTATCGGCGTATAACACACCCTTTTCCCCCTTAAAATCAGGGGAAAATCGTAGGTGCGTGTTATACGCCGATCCCCCACCGATTGTAAGTTTCTCAGCGGTTTCGGACGATCTCGTCGGCTTTCGCCGCTTTTGGACGTTCTCGGCTATTTTCGGCCGCCGAAAGTCGCAGGAAGCCGCCAAGAACGGCCGAAAGTCGCTGAAAGATACCGAGCGCCGCCGAGATACACAGGACATCCGCTCTGTATCTCAGCGGCGCCATCTTTAAACGGCAAGCTGATACTGACACTGGCAAGGCTGCAGATGGACACTGGCAAGGCTGCAGATGGACACTGGCAAGGCTGCAGATGGACACTGGCAAGGCTGCAGATGGACACTGGCAAGGCTGCAGATGGACACTGGCAAGGCTGCAGATGGACACTGGCAAGGCTGCAGATGGACACTGGCAAGGCTGCAGATGGACACTGACAAGGCTGCAGAGATGGGCATTTAAATGTAAGTTTTTTTCCTTAAACTTCCCTCCTAAAAATTCCCAACTAAACTTGGGGAGCGTGTTATACGCCGATAAATACGGTATTTTTTTAGGCTTTTCTCTCGGTTTTGATGATCTGGCTAGTAACACTCCTCCTGTATTAGAGTGCCCTCTCCTCTGGATGAAGGAGCACCGGGACACCTTTGGACAACAGTATTGTCAGTCTGCCAGGAGGTGAGGGTAGAGCATATGCCTGTAAACTCCAGAAAAAGCCATATAGTATGCATGGACACATTGGCCAACATGGAGGGGAGATTCCAGGCAGAAGAAAAAAAAAATGTAAGGAGGAGGAGGAGGAGGAGGAAGAAGAGGAAGAAGAGGAAGAAGAAGAAGAAGAAGAGGAAGAAGAGGAAGAAGAAGAAGAAGAAGAAGAAGAAGAAGAAGAAGAGGAAGAAGAAGAAGAAGAAGAGGAAGAAGAAGAAGAAGAAGAAGAAGAAGAAGAAGAGGAAGAAGAAGAAGAAGAAGAAGAAGAAGAAGAAGAGGAAGAAGAGGAAGAAGAAGAAGAAGAAGAAGAAGAAGAAGAAGAAGAAGAAGAAGAAGAAGAAGAAGAAGAAGAAGAAGAAGAAGAAGAAGAAGAAGAAGAAGAAGAAGAAGAAGAAGAAGAAGAAGAAGAAGAAGAAGAAGAAGAAGAAGAAGAAGAAGAAGAAGAAGAAGAAGTTTCAAAAAGCTCAAAAGCCTGTAGGAGACATTTCTTTGAAGGTGCAGCATGCCTAAAAAAAAAAAGTCCTAAAAAGGCAAATAAATAAAACCCCAGAGCAAACTCGCGGTTTTTTTTTTTTTTTACATTTTTGGGCACTTAGGGCTCTTTCACACGGGACGGATCAGTGCAGATCCGCCCCGTGGATATCGCTTGCTCAGCGGGGATCGCCGGAGCGATCTCCGCTGAGCAGGAAGATGACAGGTCCGTCTCTGCATTCTGTGCAGGGACGGACCTGTCAGAGCGCCACTCTCCCCTATGGGGGATCGGGTGACGACGGACCGTAGAGTCCGTCGTCATCCGATCCGCTCTGCAGACGGATGGAAAAATAGGGTTTTCCTCCGTCTGCAGAATCGGACCATAGCGGGCACGGACGAGTTCGGGTGTCAGCAGATGCTCATCCGCTGACACCCGCTATCCCATAGGGATACATGTATGTCTGTTTTTCATCCGAAAACGGATGGATGAAAAACGGACATACGGACCGTCTGTGTGAAAGAGCCCTTAGACATCTTTTCTGCTCCAAAGCTTTTTCTGCTCCAAAGCTCCTCCCTTTGGAGCAGAAAAGACGCCTAAGTGCCCAAAACTTTTCAAAAAAAAAAAAAAAAAAAGGGGAATAAAATGAGCTGAGGGGAGGGTTTGGAAAAAAAATGCTTATGTTCAAAAATCTTAAACAAGCTCAATAAAAACACGCAAGAGAGCACAAGCTTATTGGCAGAGAAATAAAAGCTCAAATGCCTGTAAAAGCATCTTTTTTTTTTGAGCTGCAGTGTGCACGAGCCCTTGTGTTAGCAGATTTAAATACACTAACAAATTAAACCCAAACTCCAGCTCACACTGCAGTTACAGCAGCATCCCCCCCCCCCCCTTTGGGATAAAGGATTTACATGAGCAAATACAAGCCGAAGATTGCAAGCACCCCCGTCAGTAGTAAATGGTTGGTCTCATCCCTTTAAATTGCTACATTTGCAGGAGAGCTTTTTTTCTGTTGAAAAACAGACTTGCTGAGCAGTTCCTTCTACTTTATCATGTATTGGCATAAAAATATATTGGATGGTAGGTCCACCTAAAAATATGGAAATACCAGAGTCAAAGACAAGTGCACTGTAAGTCTCCGGCATTTACCATAGATTAGGTTTACTGACCCTTTAAACCCCAAACAACGAGGGAAGCAGCCAATGAACCCTTTCTGCTATCAATGAAGGCCTCAACGTACATGTTCCTTTTTGATTTCCATGTACGGTAATGTAATACAGACAAATTCCAGGAAGCTCCTCAGCACTCATGGGTGGGTCTGACCTCCTTCTGCTCCTTGCCACTACTATCCATTATCATGTCTTGTGCAATGCACCTCTGCACTCAGGGTTATCAACTTATCATTATTATACAGGATTTATAGAGAGCCAGTAGTTTGCACAGCGCTTTATAAAATAAAGGGAGACAGAACAGTGACTAAACAATTTCACTTGGGCCATCTGATTGGGTACCTGTCGGTTTTTCAGGCAGACCCTCCAGTCTCCTCTATAGGCAGTCGGATATTAAATAGTTACAGTGCCTAGAAAAAGTATTCACACCCCTTGAAATTTTCCACATTTTGTCATGTTACAACCAAAAACGTAAATGTATTTTATAGGTGTAGCACTGACCCCCGAAGGAGTGGCTGAATTTTTCTGGGCTTCACCAGCGTTGTCCTTGTCTAGGGGTTGCCAGGGTTGATGACCCAGTAACTGTAGAGACGACACCTGAATTCCTTTTTAGGATTTTTATTTTGCTTAAAACAGTTGAACAAACTCAGTCTCTAAGTTGGGAATAGAGGGTATAGGATGAAGTTTAGCTCAGGTGCTTGGAACTGCTGACTTCAACAAAAGTCTCTGTACATAATCCAGGGAATAGCCACTCGCAACTGGATTCTTTAAATCGCTGGATGAATCCTTGAGCTTGGATCTAGCAACCAACAAGTAATTCTAGCTTTGCAAAGTCTCTCACACAGACTTGGTTGAAAAACTTAGTTGTAACCGGAAGGTCAAGGTAGGAACTTTTCTTACTATACCAGAAGCTTTCAGCCGGTCCGGCGATACCGTTAGAAATTGTGGATTCAATCAATGTCCATGGCAGCTCAGCTTCCAGGCTCTTACCGAGCAGCCAGCCTCATGCGTGGCTCTCTTACTGAAGAGTCCTCCCCTGGTTGCATGTAGAGTTGCTGGGCCTCTCCAAACCCGAGATGGCACCGGAACACCTTAGAATCCTCCTTCCAGTTACTGCGCCTCAAACTAGCCAGTTCCGAGGCTCAGAAACGGATGGATCCGCACCCCAGACCATGAGGGCCTCTGGGGGCTGGTCAGGAGGACCAGCACCACGGAGTCAGCAACAACTTCTGGACCGGAACCCCGAACCACGTGACTTCAGCACCTTAAGTACCCTCTCCCGGAATACACAGCAGACAAACGCGCCCACTGATTGGCTTCGAGAAGAGATTGGTACGCAATGCGTCCAACCAGACTGCGTTCTAAGGCCTCTCACAGGTGCAAATCCCACCTATGACCAGGCAGAGCCTCAATACAGTCCAGCCAAACTGATGCCAAAGCATAATTTAGAAAAATTAACCCCAAAACTCAACTACAGTTTTGGGCAAAAACTAAAATTTAAAGCCATAGGGCGTACTCATCAGGAGTACCGGCGCTACATAGGCATTTTATATGTTGGTCTTTTCAACATAAAATGCCTATAAAATACATTTAAGTTTTTGGTTGTAACATGACAAAATGTGGAAAAATTTCAAGGGGTATGAATACTTTTTCAAGGCACTGTTTATTTTCAACACAAAGTGGCACATAATTGTGAAGTTGAAGGAAAACGATAAATGGTTTTCAATTTTTTTTACAAATAAATATGTGAAAAGTGTGGGGTGCATTTGTATAGCGCCCCCCTGAGTCAATACTTTGTAAAACCGCCTTTCACTGCAATTACAGCTGCAAGTCTTTTTGGGGATGTCTCTACCAGCTTTGCACATCTAGAGAGTGACATTTTTGCCCATTCTTCTTTGTAAAATACCCCAAGCTCTGTCAGATTGGATGGAGAGCATCTGTGAATGGCAATTTTCAAGTCTTGCTACAGATTCTCAATTGGATTTAGGTGTGGACTTTTACTGGGCCATTCTAACACATGAATATGCTTTGATCTAAACCAGTGGTCTCCAAACTGTGGCCCGAGGGCCAGATGCGGCCCTTTGTTTGCCTTTATCAGGCCCTTGGGGCACCATCTCTCCCTCTGATACGAAACACTAGTCTGCCATGTGATATCGACAATAGAGCACCATTTCTCCCACTGACACCACGAATGGGGCACTATTCCTCCCTATTATACCAACAATGGGGTACTATTCCTCCCCTAATACTAAAGTCTGGCCCTCCTAGAGTCTGAAGGACAATAAATCGGCCCTTTGTTTAGAATGTTTGGAGACCCCTGATTTAAACCATTCCATTTCAGCTCTGGCTGTATGTTTAGGGTTGTTGTTCTGCTGGAAGGTGAACCTCCACCCCAGTCTCAAGTCTTTTGCAGACTAACAGGTTTTCTTCTAAGATTGCCCTGTATTTGACTCCAGCCGTATCTTCCCATCAACTCTGACCAGCTTCCCTGTCCCTGCTGAAGAAAAGCATCTCCACCACATGATGCTGCCACCACCATGTTTCACAGTGGGGATGGTGTGTTCAGGGTGTTAGTTTTCCGCCACACAAAGTGTTTTGCTTTTAGGCAAAAAAGTTCAATTTTATTTTCTCATCTGACCCCACATGGCTTCTCGCAAACTGCAAATGGGACTACTTATAGCTTTCTTTCAACAATGGCTTTCTTCTTGTCACTCTTCCATAAAGGCCAGATTTGTGGAGTGCACGACTAATAGTTGTCCTGTGGACAGATTCTCCCACCTGAGTTGTGGATCTCTGCAGCTCCTCCATAGGTACCATCGGACACTTGGCTGCTTCTCTGATTAATGCTCTCCTTGCCCGGCCTGTCAGTTTAGGTGGACGGCCATGTCTTGGTAGGTTTGCAGTTGTGTCATACTCTTTCTATTTTTGGATGATGGATTGAACAGTGCTCCGTGAGATGTTCAAAGCTTGGGATATCATTTTATAACCCAACCCTGCTTTAATCTTCTCCACAACTTTATCCCTGACCTGTCTGATGTGTTCCTTGGCCTTCGCGATGCTGTTTTTTCACTAAGGTTCTCTAACAAACCTCTGAGGGCTCCACAGAAAAGCTGTATTTATACTGAGATTAAATGACACACAGGTGGACTCTACTAATTAGGTGACTTCTGAAGGCCATTGGTTCCAATAGATTTTAGTTAGGGGTATCAGAGTAAAGGGGGCTGAATACAAATGGCACGCCACACTCTTTACATATTTGTAAAAAAAATTATGACCACCATATATCATTTTCCTTCCACTTCACAATTATGTGCCACTTTGTGTTGGTCTATCACATGAAATCCCAATAAAATACATTTATGTTTTTGGCTGCAACATGACAAAACGTAGACTTTTTCAAGGCACTGTACATAATTAGTCAGATTGAGGAAAAATGTAAAAGAAAGAAAAAAGGAAGAAGAAGAGATACAAGTCCATCTAGAGCAGGGGTCTCAAACTACCGGCCCTCCAGATGTTGCGGAACTACAAGTCCCATCATGCCTCTGCCATGCCTGTAACTGTCAGCCTTGCAATGCCTCATGGGAATTGTAGTTCTGCAACAGCTGGAGGGCCACCAGTTTGAGACCCCCTGATCTAGAGGAAGAGAGAGATTCTGAAGAAGTCATAGAGGTTGCTAGATGACAAGGTTGCTAGATGACAGGAGGTTTAGGTAGGAATGGGTGGTTTGGTTGATATTTTGAGACAAGTTTGGTTGGGGGCAGAGTCGTGAGTGGCTTTGTATGTGGTTATTTAGAATTTTTTATGTTGGGAAAGTGGAAACCAGCGGATGGATTGGCAGAGAGGGGTGGCAGACACTGAATGGTTGGTTAGGTGGATGAACCTGACACCTTTTGATAGACTCATGGGAGGGGGGGGGGGGGTCTGCATACAAGTAGGCCAATGAGGAAGGTGCATAACCAGGTAGTGAAGAAGCAGCTTTGTGGTGTGGTTAGTTGGGAAGAGTTAATTTTGGAGGTGATAGCACCAAGATTTGGTCAATGGTTGGAAGTGAATCCTGAAAAAGGTCAGAGTCCATGATTACACCCAACACCCTGGCATGAAGGGAAGCACTGATGGTTGTGCTATTGATCTTCTATGGCAGTGATGTGCAATTAGCGGACCTCCAGCTGTTGCAAAAACTACAAGTCCCATCATGCCTCTGGGTGTCATGCTTGTGGCTGTCAGAGTCTTGCTATGCCTCATGAGACTTGTAGTTCTGCAACAGCTGGAGGTCCTCTAATTGCATTTCCCTGTTCTATGGTATAGTGAGGGGAGGGAAAATGGAGTGGAATCAAAAGCTCAGATTTTGATAAACTAAGTTTAAAGGAAGTGGTGTGACATCTATATGTATATGTCAATCAATAAATTGGTGATGCGTGAAGAGAGGGGTGAGCTGAAGAGAGATAGATTTGAACGTGATCAATGCATAGATGGCATTGGAAGCTTTGGGTTATCCTCTGGGAAAAGGTTTAGAGAGGGAATAGAAGGGGCCCTAGGACAGAGCCTTAGGGGACCCCAATGGGAAAAGGAGGAGACAGAGTTGCAGGTGACACTACAGGTGTGCTGAGATAGGTAGAACCAGGAAGGCCAAGGGAGTGGATGGTCAACTTTATCAAAGGCAGCTGAAAGGTTTAGGAGTATAAATATGAAGTAGTGCCCATTGGTTTTAGCCGCTAGGAGGGTCGTAATCTGCATCAGGACCCACAAGTGCTGCAAAACGGGGAGCTAAAAAGAAAAAGTGGTCATGTAGAAGAAGTAGAAGTGTCCAGGGTGGCTTTATAGCTCGCTAGGCTGCTAGGGTTACATGTGGGTGCTGCTGCCAAGGTAATCCTTACATTGGCAGCAGTGGAAGGGTTAAAGGAAGCCTATAATGACAGAAAGATGTAGAGTGCCATTGATGACGTCTCCTCCTGGAAATGCTGGTTTCTGGGCTTTACATTTTTAAGCCACTCACTGATGTAGGTGAAGTCCCCAACTTTCCTGAACTGCATACTTGTTCCGTATCAATGACTCGGAAAACATTACAGCAAAAGGGGGGCAGCAAACAGCCAGGCAACAGGAATTTTCAACAGTTCAGCAGTGGTAACCCCTGGCCTGCCCCCCCCTCCCCCTCCCCCATGACAAGTTTATTTCAATATCTTGCTGTATCCATCTGTAACAAGTTCATATGTATGTGGATGGCATTCCAAGCATTTGTAGTCTGTTTCATAGGAAATTCAAACACGTCTAAACACGCAAAAGGAGAAAGTTGTTGAAAACTGTGCTATAGTATAAACAACAAAAAAAAGTGTGATTTAAAGTGACACTAAACTGGTTTAACCACCTCAATACCGGGCACTTTCAACCACTTCCTGCTCAGGCCATTTTTAAGCTTTCAGCGCTGTCGCACTTTGAATGACAACTGCGCGGTCATGCAGCACTGTACACAAACTAAGTTTTTTTTATCTTTTTCTTCACACAAAACTTTCTTTTGGTGGTATTTAATCACTACTGGGATATATATATATATGTTATTTTTTTTAATAAGTAATGTTTCTCCGTCACTGATGAGGCGGCACTGATAGGCTGCTCTGATGGGCACTGGTGAGGTGGCCCTTATAGGCACTGGTGAGGTGGCCCTTATAGGCACTGGTGAGGTGGCCCTTATAGGCACTGGTGAGGTGGCCCTTATAGGCACTGGTGAGGTGGCACTTATAGGCACTGGTGAGGTGGCCCTTATAGGCACTGGTGAGGTGGCCCTTATAGGCACTGGTGAGGTGGCCCTTATAGGCACTGGTGAGGTGGCCCTTATAGGCACTGGTGAGGTGGCCCTTATAGGCACTGGTGAGGTGGCCCTTATAGGCACTGGTGAGGTGGCCCTTATAGGCACTGGTGAGGTGGCCCCAATATGCCGCACTTGTGGGCACTGATAGGTGGCACAGCTAGGGCTTTCCTGTAATCGGGGGAACTGACGATCAGTGCCCTGATTACAAGCCGAGGTCTCCCCTGCAAGGAGATGCCGCTGACCGGCACTCCTCGCCACACACTGTCAGTGTGAGGCGAGGAGAGCCAATTCATGGCACTTCCTTGTTTACATGTGACCGGCTGTGATTGGACACAGCCGATCACATGGTTAAAGAGCCATGGCTCTTTACAGAGATCGGGGTTGTGCCATGTCCTAGCAACAAGGCGTGACCCTGATCGTCGCGTGTCCCTGGGGGCGCACGAGAGCGGCCGTTCTGGGCGCCGTCATATGAAGTCCACCCAGAACGAGAGCCGCACCGTTCCTCCATCATTTGACTGTGGGCGGTGCAACTGGTTTAAAAAAATAAATAAATTATATATTCTCAACTCAAAAATTCTATTTTATTGTTCTCAGCTTCCTCCAAAATTATTCTCATTTCTTTTTTCATGGTACTTATATAGCACTGTCAATTTAGACAGCACTTTACACATACAGTATCTCACAAAAGTGAGTACACCCCTCACATTTTTGTAAATATTTTATTATATCTTTTCATGTGACAACACTGAAGAAATGACACTTTGCTACAATGTAAAGTAGTGAGTGTACAGCTTGTATAACAGTGTAAGGCCCCTTTCACACGAGGCGGACTCCGCTTCCACGGAGTCCGCCTCTGTCCGCCGGGTCAGCGGGAGATCTCTCCGTTGATCTCCGCTGAGCCGGCGGATGACAAGTCCCTCTCTGCTCACTGAGCAGGGGAGGGGCTTGCGAGCGCCACTGGTCTCTATGGAGAGATCGGATGAAAACGGACAGTGTGTCCGTTTTCATCAGATCTCACCCGATCCGATAGCGACGGATCTGGACGTAGAGCCATCCGTCTGCTTTTGGCGGATCGGACCGGGTCGGATGTCAGCGGACATGTCTCCGCTGACAACCGACGCTCCATAGAGTAACATGGAGCGCCCGTTCAGATCCGCCGTCAAAACTGACAGGCGGATCTGAACGGTCCGTCCATGTGAAAGGGGCCTTAATTTGCTGTCCCCTCAAAATAACTCACACAGACATTCGTGTCTAAACCGCAGGCAAAAGTGAGTACACCCCTAAGTGAAAATGTCCAAATTGGGCGCAAAAGTGTCAATATTTTGTCAATACTCATATCGGTCGGCCTCGGGCTGCCGACATCGTGGGCACCCAGCATAGGTAAGTGTGCTTATTAAAAGGCAGCAGCTACAGTGTTTGTAGCTGCTGACTTTTACATTTTTTTTCCTGGCTGGCCCTCCCCTTTAACTACCAAGTTTGAAGTTCGGGGGACCTATGGCTGCAAATGGGCACAGTGAGGCTGCAAATGGGCATCGTTGACCCTCTTTTCCACTTACAGTGGACCCAAAGGGTCCCGAAATGACATTGCTGCAGATGGACACAGTTGACCGACTTTGAGACCCCGTATCTCGGGGTCACGGTGCTAGGAACCCCAAATTTGGATACGTTGTAGTGCTAGTTCCTAGCACCAAGTGGCCCCAAGATACGGGGCCCCAAAGTCGGGTCGGAAAATGTCATTCTCTGCTGCAGAAAAGTGCTCGACTCCAGTATAAACCGTGGGGGGCATTTTCAGCACACAAAAATGTGCTGAAAAACTCGGCTTATACTTGAGTATATAAAAAAAAAATATGAAAAAAAGAAAAAAAATGCACACAAATGCTTTGGCAGGTAACACACCTCCCATATGTGTTTGTCTGTGGGATTAGCAGTTTGTCTGAAGTTTGGCTTTATTGGTTTACAGTCACACATGTCAGACTTTGGATAACACCACCCTGGTACAATACCCCAAATCCAGCATTATTAGTGATAGAGAAGAATCACACAGAGAACAAAGTCATTAATGTATTATCTGATAAGGGATCATTATCCAATACGCCTGCCGCTGTCACACCAACGCAGACAATTAACACTGGCTCCCTGTCAATACATCTCTGCCTGTCACTCCCAGCCTCGGTTCCCCTCATTAAATGGTATTACCAGGAAAGAAGAAGAGAATGCAAATACGCCAATTAGACTTATTCCAGAGAGAAGACGTGACCTTTGTACATGATCACTGGAAGCACAATACACCACGGGAAATCCAAGATCCTTCATCTAGGAACCCAGCAATATACAATTACAATGTACAGGAATGACCCCGATGCCGTCTATAATTATATTTACCAGCTTTACAGTTCCTACCATAGACATAAGATGCCATTGTTGGTTTTACACACTGGTTGTACGCGGTTTAGCCCAGATGCATGAGATTCCAGTGTTTTGGCGCAGGTGTAAAACACCGGCACACCATCCAACTCTGCAAGGCCTCGCTCACCCAGCACACGACCATGTTAGCCTGCACTGGGATGCACAGGTGTTCCATGGCTATGATTTCGGCTACACACCGAAACGCGTAAGCCTTGTATTATGTGCTACTCCTGGATTAATAAACTCATTCATTATGAAAGATCGAGCTGCTGGCCTGCTGTCATCTGTATGTTTGCTAGGAGGATACTACAAGCCGCTCACCACCTCAGGAAACGACAAGAGGTGTTTCCTATTATATATTAGGCCCCTTTCACACTTATACGACTTGTCCCGCGATTTGGGACTGCATAGTAGCATGACAAGTCCTTCCCCATGATTCCCAATGACAGCCATTCATATTAGTACGACTTCAAGTCGTTCCGACTTCAAAGTAGTCCCTGCAGTACTTTGGTCCGATTTTGATGCCACTTACACAGGCATTCATTGAAATCGCGGCTAAAATCGCGTGACTTTGAAGTCGCACAAGTGTGAAAGGGGCCTTAAAGTTCCATGTGCTGGGTCCATGCAGCCACGGCATCCCAACTGACATGAGTGGGATGTCTGCATGGGGATTCGTCGAAGACCTACAAACGCAGCCCTTGTATGGGTATACCCCAGTGATGGCGAACCTTGGCACGCCAGATGTTTTGGAACTACATTTCCCATGATGCTCATGTACTCTGCAGTGTAGTTGAGCATCATGGGAAATGTAGTTCCAAAACATCGGGGGTGCCAAGGTTGGCCATCACTGGTGTACGCTGTAGTATGCCTGTGTGAGCAGGGCCTGAGGCTCCGTTCATACTGGTGCGATGCGGTAACCACCATGATTCCTGTGCAGATTTGCGCATCGCATCTCTCTGCAAACCACTGTGGGTGTCAATGTAAAGTTAATAGACAAACAAAGATTTTGAGGGCAGACCCTAAAAAAAGATGCATTAAAGATGGTGGGTGCTAGGACATGGCGCAATCTCTGTAAGGAGCCGCTCTTTAACCATGTGATCGGCTGTGTCCAATCACATGTAAACACGGAGATGCCAGTAATCGGCGCTCCTCGCCTCACACTGACAAAGTGTGTGGTGAGGAGAGCCGATCAGCGGCATCTCCACCCAGGGGGACATCTAGCCATGTAATCAGGGCACTGATCAGTGCCCTGATTACAATATAGATCCAACAGTGCCAGCAATCAGTGCCCACCAGTGACCATTTGCGATGCCCATCCATGCCCCCCCACCAGTGCTGCCCATCCATGCCGCCCAGCAGTGCCAACTCATCAATGCCTACCAGTACAGCCTATCAATGCCCATCAGTGCACATCAGCGAAGGAGAAAAATTACTTAGTTACAAAATTTACTGACAGAAACTAAGAAAAAAATAAAAACCATCAGGGATTAAATACCACCAAAAGAAAGTTCTATTTGTGTGAAGAAAATTATAAAAACTTTGTTTGGGTACAGTGTAGCATGACCGCGCAATTGTCAAAGTGCGACAGCGGTGAAAGCTGAAGAATGGCCTGGGCAGGGAGGGGGTGGAAGTGCCCTGTAGGCAAGTGGTTAGATAGCCTTGCAGGAGTTTAATGTCATTTGTTGCATGTGTGCGCTGTAATATTTTTTTCTAATGTAATGTTAATGACACCCCCAAATCGGTTCAGAGAATGCAGTGCGAACTGTGAAATCGGATCGCATGCCATCTGATTCAAGTGGGGACAAAATAAATAAATAAATAAATAAATAAATAAATAGGGTCCTGCGCCATTTTGGTGCGAATGCAAACTGTATGGCTGAATTGGCACTGCAGACATGTGATGTGCACAGGCATGTGGTGCGAATCACATGCGATGTCTGGGATCGCACAAGTGTGAACCCAGCCTAAAAGTCGCTGCACGGTGCACCAAGTGGTTCCAACATTTAGTGGCAGCTTATACTCCCCCCAAACCCCCCCTCCCCCAATGAACATTTCCACACATGTGAGGTATCGCCGCGATCGGTAGAGCGAGAGCAATAATTCTAGCTCTGGAACTCCTCTGTAACTCAAAACATGCAACCTGTAGAATTTATTTACCCGTTGCCTATGGAGATTTTTAAGGGTAAAAGTTTGTCGCCATTCCACGAGTGGGCGCAATTTTGAAGCGTGACATGTTGGGTATCAATTTACTTGGCGTAACATTATCTTTCACAATATTAAACAAAAAAAAAAAAATACTATTGTAAAAAAAAAAAAAAAAAAAAAGCGTATTTTTTCCAACAAAAAAAGTGTGCTTGTAAGACCGCTGCGCAAATACGGTGTGACAGAAAGTATTGCAACGACCACGATTTTATTCTCGGGGGGGTGTTAGAAAAAAAAATTGTATAATTTTTCTAGCAAAAAAAAAACGTTTTTAACTTGTAAACAACAAATCTCAGAAAGAGGCTCGGTCCTTAAGTGGTTAAAAGGCAGGCGTCATTCTGCACGCCGCTACCACATGAATGACACATTCAGAGCCGACATGTAAACAATGTATAATCAGCAATGGCAGCTCCTGCTGATAACACGCTATTGTTTACATATCGGCCCTGAGCAGCCGCATTAGGCTCCAATACACTGTAGGCATATAAACATTAATGAGAACATATAGTGTAAAAATACAGCCAAACACACTACACGTGATACAGGTTTTGGTTTACACAGCTGAATACTGTGGACCAAATAGACCAGCGTGCATGGACCCACAACATACAATACTGCTGCATTCACATCTGTGTAAACTATAGATCTGAATGCAGAAAATGTACACCCATGTGCAGAAGTCCTTAGACAACTATATAATACAAGTAAACCGTACATGGACTTAGATTTCATGATAAAGGAGCCATTAAAGCACCTCATGAAAAATAATTCAATAAAAAGCCAAGTTCCCCTTTTGGAGCAGGTTACACACATATTTAGGGTGCAAAATGCTCCAGACGACACACACCTACTGTCATTTTTTAAAAGGGAGGATAAAAATAATGATTTTTCTTCTTTTTTTTATTTTTTTTATTTGCTTTTATAGTAAAAAATATATTTAAAGATAGTTTTCTTCAGGCAATGATAGAAATAGTTTAAAGTGGATTCAAAGGAGGTCAACAGATTAAATAGGGGTGGTTGGGGGGCTAACGGGAAATAAATAATTTTTGTATGAGTAATAAAAATTAAGAATGTTAAGATGAAATGTATCGATTTCTGTATGCAACAAAAATTTATAATAAATAAAAAAAAATAAAGATAGTTTTCTATTTAAGGTACATTAATAATTTAGTTTATTCAGCATGAAATGCTTAGTTATGTAGTATGAGGCTGTATATATTCACACAATTTCACAGTAACCCTGAGATAAATCAGAAACATTCCTTTATCCCGTTGTTTTGCAAATCTATGTACACTACAAACTGTATGATTGAATCGGTTCTGATATCGCTGTTTTACTAACCTGACAGCTTATTATTCTAAATAGAAAACCTTCAATTTGTTTGCAAATATTAAAAATTATAACTACCAGCAAGAATAAGTCCTTACATTTAAAGAGCACCTGTCATTTCAGATCTTTCATGGCAGTTCCTGTTAGCTGGCATCCACTCACCTGCTGCCGCCACGTCCCTCACCTTGTTGCGTCACTGCCACATGACCAGCCGTCCCATTAAAGTGAATGGGACTGTCGGTGAGTCAACAGCAGGTCAGAGGAGGAGCCTATGCGGGACAGAGATGACAGTTGCTCTTCAAAAATTAGGATTTAAAATTGTATTTGATTTAAATCAAATCCACCGTGCTTTTTAAAGCGGAGCTGCTGTGCGAGGCTCCACCCACACAGCTGCATCATTCATTATTTTACAGGAATCTGAATGAGACAACTACAGGTCCAGTCTGCCACCGCAGCACCGATGAGCGCCTTTGTAGTTCATTCACAAGCCCTGCAGCTTTCAAACTGACAACCCATATACAAAAAAAGGTACAGGCTGCAAGCTGTAGGGCAGGGATATGCAATTAGCGGATCTCCAGCTGTTGCAAAACTACAATTCCCATCATGCCTCTGGGTGTCATGCTTGTGGCTGTCAGAGTCTTGCTATGCCTCATGGGGATTGTAGTTCTGCAACAGCTGGAGGTCCGCTAATTGTATATCCCTGGTATAGGGCTTGTCTGCAGGAGCCTGACACTGAACCCCTGATCATGGGTGCAATGCTCTGCAGCAAAAAAATAATAAATGCATTTTTTTTTTCTGCAAAAATACATGCATTTATTATTCTTTCCCATAAGGTGAACTTATCCTTAAAAAATACACACGCACTATATTTCCGCACATGCACCCCCCGTTTTATCCCTTGCAAGGACAGAAATATACCTGTTGATCTGCCAGAAATACGCTCAGCTCCAAACTTCCTATTGTGGGCCGACAACACAGCATTATTGTGGACTGAGCCGTGTCAGCCCTTCCCAGCTGCCTTTTCCTAAACTACTCAACCACTCCCACTGTCTTCTTATCCACACCATAGGCATTAATGGACTTGTAGTCCAAAATAAGAACAGGGAGGGGTGAATAGGCTTTTTGGTATAACAGAGGCAGAGAGCACATGGCAGCTATGCATTTCTGACAAGTTCAACAAGGTTTTACTGGCCAGATCACCAGGTGAAAACAGAGGGGAAAGGGTCTGAAAAAAGAAAGCCAATGCAGCCACCACATCTAAGGAACGGCAAATTAAAGTGGAGTGCCCCCTAAAAAATTGTTTTTAAAAGTCAGCAGCTACAAATACTGCAGCTGCTGACTTTTAATAAATCGGACACTTACCTGTCCGGGGGTCCAGCGATGCGGGGGAACGAAGCGCCCCCTCGTTCACCGCTCTGCCGGCATTCTTACTGTGGGCACCTGGCTGTGGATTCACAGCCGGGCACCCACTGCGCATGCGCAAGCGGCGCCGCACACCGTGATACGACGCTCAGTCATCTGGGACAGGTGACAGGTCCCAGATGGCTGTGCGGCGCCGAGAGGAAGTGATGTCAGTGCAGGGGAACTGAAGGTGGCAGACTACGAGGGACCCCCTAGCAAAAGGCATTTAGAGGTGAGTTAAAAAAAAAAAAAAAAAATTCCAATTATTTTATTTTTATTTTATTTTATTTTTTATGATTTTTAAGCAATTTTTTTATTTTTTTTTTGGTGGAAACACCACTTTAATTTTAGTTTTGGGTTTAATTGGGTTAATATAATATAATAAATATTAATATAATTTAATTGGGTTGGGTTGTAGACATGTCAGGAGAGGGATATATGAAAACTGCTACATAGATGTTCCAATCCTACACACAAATATAAACTTATTTCTGGGAACTCTATACACAATGACAATAGAAGAAGAATACCGATACATCATGACAATATAGGACAACGGATACATGTTCAGGCACACACAATAACTATATAAGATTACTGACACATACATGCTAATATTGGATACAGTGAAGTTGATTTACTGACAAACTAGAGAGTGCAAAATGTGGTGCGGCTGTGCATGCTAGCCAATCAGCTTCTAACTTCAGCTTGTTCAGGAAGCCGATTGGTTTCTATCCAGAGCTGCACCTGATTTTGCATTCTCCTGTTTTAGTAAATCAACCTCAAAATGACCATCTGGGACTCCCAATACATGGACATGTCAATAAAGAATACAGGATTACAATATATAAATACTGATACATGGACAGACAATATAGGAATAGTGATACACGGACACGTAAACAATGACATGCCCTGGAAAGAATACATAATGGATACATAGATGTGCACAGAACACACATCACATTATACGGACAGATCACCATCCCCATGTTAGAAGTATGTTGGTCCATGATAAGGACGTATATAAAAACAGATACAGATGTGATCATTATACATATCTTAAAGGCATTTCACGTTACTCCCATATTTATGCCCCGTACACACGATCCAAATATCGTACGACCATTTTTCGTTTAATAATCGCAAGTAGAAATTGAATAGCCAATAAAGTCACGAAAATTCTCGTACGATAGGAAAAAAAAGAAAAAAAGGAAGTGATGTCATGTGTTGTAATGTATTTGTATTTTCGGATGACAACTGTACTGACTAAACGAAAATCGTACGATCTGGAATCGTACGAGGAAAATTTCCGTGCATGTTCGACCGAATAATAATCGGATGAACGGTCGTGATCGGCTGTCGGAAGTAGTGTACACACGATCCGAAAATTGTCCGATCCTTCCTCGGACGATCGTTTTCGTACGATATTCGGATCGTGTGTACGGGCAATTAGGGTGTAACATGATACGCTTTTGCTTTCGCCAACCCCCTTTTTACCGAAAGTGTTTCTCTGTGCAACGTCCTTTTTTTATTTTATTCGTTTTTTAAAAAGGAATATGGCAGGGTGTAAAAGATCTGTAAATGGAAAGACTACAAGTCTCATCTGTGATCCTGACAGAGGAAATCACAGATCACAGATCACAGATCACATGGTGCAAACACAGCGACATCTCCACACTTATAATCCATTGGATAGGTCGTCCTGATAGGTCGTCCTGATAGGTCGTCCTGATAGGTCGTCCTGATAGGTCGTCCTGATAGGTCGTCCTGATAGGTCGTCCTGATAGGTCGTCCTGATAGGTCGTCCTGATAGGTCGTCCTGATAGGTCCATACCTCTATAGAGACCTGGGGGGAAGCAATACTAGATCCTATCCACTGCACCCACAATGCACTGCTCTGCGCCTTTTTATTTTTATTTTAGTAGTATGGGCACATTTATAACATTTTTACAAAAAGTGGACCATGCCTTTAAGATGTTGTGATTATAATAATAATAACAATAATAATAATAATAGCTGGGCTCTGGTCACATATATTGTTAATCTATAGCCAGCTCTGGTCACATATGATCATTATTATATACACACTGATCACATATATACATTATATAATAAATCAGAGCCAAACTATATAATAATAATTTATACATGTGTTTAGAACATAGCTATATAACAAATTTTAGAGCAAAATGCACCCTAAATACGACGCTAGTACCGTAAATAGTGCACCCATATATATCTCTTCATAGCATGACTACCATAATGTGTACAAACATTATATCAAACTTACAAAACATGGCAAACACTCACCTCACTCTATTATAAAGTGAGAGATTAAACACAACACAGAGTTACAAAGTAAAACATTACATGAATAAAACAAAGTGACCCAAAACATAAATCCTTCTGCTCTTCAAAGAAATTCAAAACACCAAAACACAAGTTCTTCCACAAGAATAAAGTCCCCAGAGTGTCATCATACCAGGCGGTATCTGTAGAACTCCTGGTGTTATTATGTATCTGAGCTCTGATCACATATATGATTATGATTATTATATGATACATTATATATTATATATGTGTACTAATATTATATTATCTGGGATCTGATCACATATATTATTACTAGTATAGATCTGATCACATTATATTATTATAGATCTGATCACATTATATTAGTAGTATATATCACATATATTATTATTATTTAGCTGGGCTCTGTAATATATATATATATATATATATATATTTTTTTTTTTTTTTTTTAATTCTACTTCGCATTATATATCTTGGATCTGATCACATATAATATGCGATTATGATTAGCTATATATATTTGGGATCTGATGACATAATATTATTATTATGCCAGGCACTGATCACATATACCATTATTATTCTATGTCTGGGATATGATCACATATAATATTATTATTACTACATGTCTGGTCTCTGTTCACATATATAATATCATATATAATTAAACTTAGTATTATATATCTTGGACTTGATTATATATATATATATATATAAACTTGTTATATATCTGGGATCTGATCATGTATATATTATGTAACTAGGCTCTGATCACATATATTATTACAATTTTACTATTATATATCTGGAATCTGATTATGTATATATTATTATATAGCCAGGCTTAGATTACATATATGATTACGATGATGATGATTTAGCCAGGCTCTGGTCACAAATATTAATATTATTTCTGAGAACTGATCACTTAATTATGGTTATTGTTAGCAATATATATCTGGGATCTGATCACATATATAGTTACATAATAGGTGAAATTAAAAAAAAAAAAAAAAACACACAAGTCCACCCTATGCAATATTATTTAGCCAGGCTCTGATCACGTAGATGATGATGATTGTTATTATATGCCTCGGATCTGATCACATGCATTATATTTTATATGATTATTATGAATGTTATGTCTGGGATCTTATCACATATATTACATATGAGTATTATTAGTATTTTATTTCTGGGATCTGGTCGGGTAAAGGATATTATTATATAGCCAGGCTCTGATCAGGTATATGGTGATGATTATTATGATATGTCTGGGATCAGATTACATATACTATATTCAATTATTATATGTCTAGGATCAGATGACATATGATTATTTTAGATCTGGGATCAGATTACATATATTATATATATATATATATATATATATATATATATATATATATATATATATATATATATATATATATATATTATTATATATATATATACACACACACACACACACATACGATGATCTATATGGGATCAGATGACATATACGATTATAATAGATCTGGGATCAGATGACATATATTATATGATTATTATATATGATGATATATATGGGATCAGATGACATATCTTATATGATTATTATATATATGGGACTAGATGACATATATCATCATATATAATATATGTCATCTAATCTCATATATATATATATAATAATCATAATATATGTCATCTGATCTCATATATATATATAATAATCATATAATATATGTCATCTGATCCCATAAATATCACCATATATAATAATCATATATATATATATATATATATATATATATATATATATATATATATATGGGATCAGACATATATTATATGATTATTATATATGGTGATATATATGGAATCAGATGACATATATTATATTATAATATATATGGGATCAGATGACATATATTATATGTGGTGATATATATGGAATCAGATGACATATATTATATTATAATATATATGGGATCAGATATATTATATGATTATGATAGATGTGGGCTGAGATGACAGACATGTTGGTAATGACAGGCCGTGACCTGATCGGTGGTGATCCCGGCAGGGGGGTCACACATGTCCTCCTCCCAGCCCGGTGTTATGAGAAGGAGCCCAGCCCTGTGTAGAGCTCTATGGGTGCAGAGGAGGAAGGTGAAGGGCCTGCTGATGCCCCCGCCTATCTCCGGCAGTGTAGTGTCACCGGTAGGGAAGGGATGAGGAGCGGTGAGCTGCACGGTGCGGGGTGACAGTCGGTGGGGGGCGGGGATCAGGTACATACCGGTGCTCAGAGGTGACCACAGCTGCTCCTAGCCGATCCCCGGCGATCACTGAAGCCTCCTGTCCGCGGGAGCGCGCTCACAAGCTAGCAGAGGCAAGCTCCCGAGCAGACACCGCCCACACAGCGGCCTGCCACGCCCCCCCCTCTTCCCCGTTTCCCCCAATCACAGGACCCTTGGTGTGCCATACGTGGGACGCACAATGATAGTGAGGGCAGGGCGGCCATTTTTGGTGCTGGCTGCCAGGAGTGTTGGTAAATCTGTCATATGAGAAATATGGAGAACGCCATGGCTGACCTCTGCTTTCTGATAATGCTGGATGCTTGAGTTTGCTCAGATTTTATCTACACTGCTTTGTATGGTAGCAGGAGGCAGCCTGGCAACTAACATTGTATTAAGAAAGAGGAGAGGAGAGGATGAATAGAGGAAGAGAGATTCTGTAATAGATGAGTCATTTTTTTTCCCTTTTCAATTTGAGGCTTTATATATATATATATATATATATATATATATATATATATATATATACATATATATACATATACACACACACACACATATATATGTACACCACACTTCCATGTATTATTCCCCCCCCCCCCCCCCATTTTTTATGTTTTCTTCCACTGACCCATAGGTGAAAACAGGAGGAACCACTTCATGATGCAGTGGGGGAGCATGTATACAAACCTTCCTTGCAAAGGCAAAGAGCACAAAGGGCACTTTAATTCATGACAAAGGATTCACAAAGCACTATGGAGGACATTGAAACATTCTGTCACACAGCACAGGAGCATTGAGATGGAATGTGTCGACAGATTTACTGCAAGGTTACAGCAATAAATCCCAACCCTGACTACTTAGATGTGCTTTTATGTTTATATCAGTGGTCTCCAAACTGTGACCCGTTGCTTTCCTTTATTTGGCCTTTGAAGCACTATGGAATAGGGTTATTCCATGAGTCAGGCTAAAAGATGCCATGCAGTGCTTCAGCTGGTGTGTTTAGGGGACAGGAACTACACCGGAGCAGAGATTCTTGCAGCTCTGTAGGGACAGGCCCAGAGGTGGTTCACACCACGTCAGCTGGAGCCAGAAATGGTGGTGTGCGATAATGGCTCAGACCTCTTAGACAGGGAAAGTTGACACATGTGCCATGCCTGGCACACCTCCTCAATTTGGTGGTGCAGCGTTTCCTAAATACGTACCCAGGGTTGCAAGATGTGCTAAAGCTGGCCAGAAGAGTCTAGCCATTTCAGGCGGTCATACACGGCCAGTGCTCGGTTGGCTGAAATTCAGCAGGAAATCCACCTGCCCGTAAACTGTCTTGATTTGTGACATCCCACCAGGTGGAACTCGACTTTGTCAATGCTGTAGCAGGTATACATGCAGCAGAGGGCCGTCAACGAGTACCTATGCAAATATGGCACGATGACAGGCTCAGGTCGCCTCTGCTTTTTTTTCCCCCACGCCAATGGCGGATCATTAAGGATGCATGCACTGTATTGTCACCATTTGAGGAGGCCACAAGGTGAGCCGTGACAGTGCATGCATCAGTGACACAATCCCTGTTGTGTTCCTGCTGGGGCATTATGGACAGGGCACTGGAGGCAGAGCAGCAGGAGGAAGAGGAGGACTTCCTTTCCTCTCAAGGCCCACTTTATCCAGACACCATCATTCCTATATAACATGGGTGCTCAACCTGTGGCCCCCCAGCTGTTGCGGAACTACAACTCGCATCATGCCTCTGCCTTTGGGAGTCATGCTTGTAACTGTCAACAGCTTGCAATGCCTCATGGGACTTGTAGTTCTGCAACAGCTGGAGGGCCACACGTTGAGCACCCATGCTATATAATAACAAAAAAATTGCGCTGGACAAAAAAAATATTAAATTATAAAAAAATATATAAGCAGCAAACCACATGTGATAAACAAAGATAAGAGTAGGAAAAAAAGATTGCACTGTATGAAATGTTGACAAAATACCAGTACCAAAGTATCGTGAATAATATATGACAATAGTTATCAGCTATTGAAAATTGTGTCAAAACAATGTATGAAAAATTATATGTGGCACCGCGGGATAAAATTAATTACCCTCTCGTCCACATATGACTTCAAAAAAATATATTAATTAATAAAAATATATTAATAAAGCAAACATAAATGTTATAATAAGCAAGTGAAGAGCTGATGTTAAACAGTCCACATAGACGTCCATAGATGACTGGAAGTCCGATCAAATTGACATCAGTGTGATAAGTGACTTTTCCATGTTAACATCCGTAATTGTGTGACTTATTCCACTGTGATCCCACCACCAAGTGAAATGAAGGCTTACCAGCTATAGGTAAAGAAGTCGCCTGCAGCTCAAACCCAGCCAGGGCCTTTTCCTCTGTCTCACTCTGGTACAGCAAATCTGAGCGTCTATATCCTTAGCAGGAATACCTCAATCGTTCCAGGACCGCACAAGGGTATATCACACCAGATAGTAGGTCTCCCAAAAGCCAAAAACGAAGAAGGAAAAAAGGCAAACCATGGGTAGGATCCAACAGGTTTATTTGGTAAAAACGCCAACGGCGTATAGACATCCAAGTATAAAAAAAACAAAGTTTAAAATTTGCGGCCGGCCAGCTGCAGTAACAAAACGCCCGTGCTTGTCTAGGGCATAGAACGCGGTGACGTCAGCACGTCGCTCCTCCCTACGCGTTTTCGTGAATGGACAATATGTTATGGACATACCATTTAGTCTTGGATTTCCAAGTCTGTTTAGGTTGTTTCTTTCTTGCTATGTCAATCACCTTGAAAAGGTGTTTGAGAAATGCATGAATTTACCTCCACTTTTTCTCTTTCCTTTTTTCTTTGGTAAATATATTTCCCATTTTGGTGATGTATTCGGATGGTGGTATGTTACTACACCTTTCTGAAACACCCGATTTGTGTAAAATAAAACAACTATTACCTATAGGATCTAGTTAATTGACTGTGCTCTCAGTCCATTCAAACTTGATGGGTTAAACCTGCTATTTGCACGTTAAACTTTGATATAATTTAATACCAATCAGAGACTATCGCCCCCTATAATGTTAATAGCACTGATGAGGTAACTGAGGAATGGGATACTTAAACTCCTCTTTTTTATTATATATTTTTATAACGTACTGTATTATAGGACGTCTCAGGACTGTCAATACAAGTATAGATATATTTTATTAAGTGTATATATTTTTATTTATTTTATTCTTCGAATAACATCGTTTCTGTGTATTCGCTTGTCTATGTCTGGCCGTGACAGATGTGGACAGGCGTTCATATATGGACTGTGGCGCGGACAATGCGTCAGAATATGGCCATCTAGGTTTAAGTACGGCTCTGATGTCTGCCTAGATTGTAGGCCAAAACTCACCCAATGATAAGCGTGCATTCGTTCGTCACTAGCCCCATATTGGGAGGATGATGGGAAATGTAGTCTTTGGATCGATTTTTTGAGGCCCTATTAATAGGCTAAGACTAACCGACACGCGCATTTGTTACATAATGGGATGTGAATCGAAGTTAGTCTGCACACTTCCTTTCTTGCTCATTTAGTTATCTACTACTATTAGGGTTTATAATACCTCTTTATACGTCAGGATATTCTAATATACTGGCTATGTATAGTTGCCAGACTTAATAGACTCTTTGCCAGAGTCTAAGATGGAGTCTTCTCAATTAGCCAGCCGCCACTCAGATCGAGGCTTGGTTTGTTATATTTATAGCGGTGCGTCAGTGCGCCGCCCGTGCCCCATGAATACGTAATTTCTGTGACGAAACGCGTAGGGAGGAGAGACGTGCTGACGTCACCGAGTTCTACACCCTAGACAAGCACAGGCATTTTGTTACTGCAGCCGGCCGGCCGCAAATTTTAAACTTTGTTTTTTTATACTTGGATGTCTATACGCCGTTGGCGTTTTTTACCAAATAAACCTGTTGGATCCTACCCATGGTTTGCCTTTTTCCCTTCTTCGTTTTTGGCTTTTGGGAGACCTACTATCTGGTGTGATATACCCTTGTGCGGTCCTGGAACGATTGAGGTATTCCTGCTAAGGACATAGACGCTCAGATTTGCTGTACCAGAGTGAGACAGAAGAAAAGGCCCTGGCTGGGGTTGAGCCGCAGGCGACTTCTTTACCTAAAGCTGGTAAGCCCTTATTTCACTTGGTGGTGGGATCACAGTGGAATAAGTCACACAATTACGGATGTTAACATGGAAAAGTCACTTATCACACTGATGTCAATTTGATCGGACTTCCAGTCATCTATGGACGTCTATGTGGACTGTTTAATATCAGCTCTTCACTTGCTTATTATAACATTTATGTTTGCTTTATTAACCACTTTCAGACCGGACCAATTTGCAGCCAAAGGACCAGGCCCCTTTTTGCGATTCGGCACTGCGTCGCTTTAACTGACAATTGCGCGGTCGTGCGACGTGGCTCCCAAACAAAATTGACGTCCTTTTTTTCCCACAAATAGAGCTTTCTTTTGGTGGTATTTGATCGCCCCTGCGGTTTTTATTTTTTGCGCTATAAACAAAAATAGAGCGACAATTTTGAAAAAAATGCATTATTTTTTATTTTTTGCTATAATAAATAACCCCCAAAAATATATAAAAAAACATTTTTTTTCCTCAGTTTAGGCCGATACGTATTCTTCTACATATTTTTGGTAAAAAAAATCGATTATTGATCGGTTTGCGCAGAAGTTATAGCGTTTACAAGATAGGGGATAGTTTTATAGCATTTTTATTAATAATTTTTTTTTTATTATTAATGGCGGAGATCTGCGATTTTTTTTGTGACTGCGACATTATGGCGGACACATCGGACATTTTTGACACATTTTTGGGACCATTGTCATTTTTACAGCAATTAATGCATTTAAATGCATTGATTTCTGTATAAATGACACTGGCAGTTTAGGAGTTAACCACAAGGTGGCAGTGTAGGGGTTAAGTAGGCCTAGGGGTGTTTTTTTTTACTGTGGGGGGGGCGTGGCTGTCAGCTAGTGAATGCTGATCTCTGCTCCAATCACAGGGAGCAGAGATCGGCGTCACTAGTTGCTAGGCAGAACGGGGAGATGCTGTTTATCTCGGCATCTCCCCGTTCAGCCGCTCCGTGAGATGATCGCGGGAGTCCCCGCGGCGATCGAGTCCGCGGGGACCGCGGCCGGACTCACGGGGGTCCCGACCGGCGCGGGAGCGCGCCGCTCCCGGCGCGCTCCCGATGGCACGGACAGGCTAAAGGAGGGACGTATATATACGCCCTCCTGCCTGTACGTGCCATTCTGTCGACGTATATCGTCGTGCGCCGGTCGGCAAGTGGTTAATATATTTTTATTAATTAATATATTTTTTTGAAGTCATATATGGACGAGAGGGTAATTAATTTTATCCCGCGGTGCCACATATAATTTTTCATACATTGTTTTGACACAATTTTCAATAGCTGATAACTATTGTCATATTATTCACGATACTTTGGTACTGGTATTTTGTCAACATTTCATACAACGCAATCTTTTTTTCCTACCATCATTCCTATGTCACAGAACACACAGGAGAAGAGAGGGGAGGAGGATGAGGAGGATTCTAGCACTTTCATAGTCTTCGAAGAAGAGGAAGACATGCATCAATCTGTATGGCTTTCCAACCCCAGGACCCTTGGGAGTAGTACATGGCTGGGAGGAGGAAGTTCCAGATGCTGTCATCCTGAGTGACCCAGAGGAATCTGCTTCTGAAGCCTCAGAAAATTTGAGGCGCATGGGCAACCTTATGCTTCAAAGCCTGCGAAAGGACCCAAGAATACGTGGCATAAAGGAGAAGGATGATTACTGGCTGGCAATTCTCCTTGACCACCGTTATAAGGGGAAGGTCTCAGAACTCATCCCGTCTCCACAGAGAGTGCAAAAGATAAAGTCTCTTGAGGACACGTTAAAGAGGATTTTATTGAATGTTTTTCCTGACTCCAGTAGGTTACAGTGTCGTGGAAAGCGTTGTTTTGAGTCTTCTGTTGGTCAAGAGAGGAGCGTTGGAGTGAGGCATTTCAGATTTTTTTTTTTTAGTCCTCACTGCCCAGGGCTGTCAGCTTCCACATCCCATCACATGGTGGACGATTACCTTGGGGCCAAAACAGAGATAGAGAGCTTTCCAGCTGAAGATCCCCTGACTCACTGGGTCATGAGAATAGACCACTGGCCAGAACTTGCCCAGTATGCTATTGAGTTGTTGGGCTGCCCTGCATCCAGCGTGCTTTCAGAACAGGCATTCAGTGCTGCAGGAGGTTTCGTTACTGATCATAGAACGCGTCTGTCCACAGACTCCGTGGACCGTTTGACTTTTATAAAAAATTAATCGGTCCTGGATTACTAGCTATGAAGCCCCCTGATGCCGATGTCATTGATTAAGTCTTTTTGGGATGTGGAATCTCTGCAGGACTTCAAGGCTGCCTATCTTTGAGGGTGTTTAATAATTTCATCTGGAAGAATGTTTTTGGTATGGGTTTCATGGGCACAATTAACACCCAAAGACCAATTTTTCAGCACCTGTTTGACAGGTGCATTTCATTGCAATTTTTTTTGCCTTCATCAAGAGCACCTCTATAGGGTTATGGTGGGAAGGCGCCCCCAACATCCAAAGAGTAATATTTCTGCACTTGTTTGACAGGTGCATATCATTGCAATTTTTTACAGCAAGACCAATTCTTGCTTTCATCAACATTACCTCTATAGGGTTATGGTGGGAAGTCGCCACGACACCCAAACACAAATTTTTACGCACCCATTACTTCTATACAAAGTCAAAGTGACACCAGAATGTATCCAAAAAAATCTCTAATCTTGTTACCAGTTCACTATATTGTGGCCTCATCATACACACTGGCTCCTCAGCTGTTGCTGAGCAAAATAAAGGCAGCTTGCAGGGAAAATGTTTTTTTTTTTTACTTTATAAATGCAATTATTTCTGCAGCAGATTCTAGGCATGGTACAGATCTGCCACTTTACAGGTAGACTAAGGGGACCCCCCAGGCACTATATTGAAAGGAATTTTTCATTTTTAGGCTTTCACGTTAAAAAGCAAAAAATCCCTGCTCAATGTTTTTCAAACTTTTTTTTTTATTGATACATGTCCCCCGGGACAGGACCCGGAACCCTATAACCATTGTATGCCCAATTACTTGCATATAAGCCTTTCAAAAACAGGCACTTTTGATTTTTGACATTCGGGTCCCATTGATTTTAATGGGGTTCGTTATTCAGGTCTGAACTTTCGCGGTGTTCGAAAGTTCTGGTGCAAACCGAACAGGGGTCCGTTGGGCCCATCCCTAGTCACTATGCCTCCCACTAAAACCAATGATGGGTCACTTATCCTCTCGCTAATACCAACGATGGGGAGCTATTTCTCCCACTGACACAAACGATGGGGCACCTATCCTCATCCGACCAACAATGAGGTAATATTCCTCCCTCTGACACAAATGATGAGGCACATTTTCTGCCACTGATACTAATGATGGGTCACTATTCCTCACTTTGACAAAAAACAAGCAGAAAGAATCCTTGTAGCAAATACCTGTAGGTGATTTAGGGGTGTGGTGGCCACACTGCAAAACTATGTAAACAGTTATTAAAAATATGATTCTAGGAATTATCCAATCTACTCCTGAAAAGGGCAGAATCCGGGAGTAGGGGAATTAGGGGTATGATCCCTACCAATAGCAGTAGGATCATACCCTAATACAGAATGGGATAAGAGGAAGGAATCGAAAGAGAATTCCTTAGAAAACCACAGCTTGGTCACAGAAGAGGATCTATTTTATAATAATCAGGTGCCACGGAGGCCTCTGGAGTTACTCCACTTTGGAGGAATCTATTGATTCTCCAGGGAAGTAGAACACCTTCCAGTGATGCATACTTCCTTACACAGAAGGAAGGCACATGCATGTGGAGAAACTTCCGAGTCCCTTATGAAGCCTCTAACAAATAGCATTGTCATGAATAACACACTCCACACTGACCAGTGTAGGGAGAAAGGCACCCAGTAGGTTACAGAGGGAGTTCTCAAATCCTTTTGGAGGTGAAGATGAGATTCAGGCGTTTTCTCTAGAAGGTGGTGGAACAAGTTTTTTTTTTTTGGATATATCAATGGGCAATCACTTTACTGATTGGACTTTGAGTTTACATCCACTTTATGCACTTTTATTTATCAGCAACAGGAAGGTACTTTATCTAGATTGAATGGCAGGAGAAAGAGCCTAAGCAGTTACCACGGAAAGATGGCAGTGGCTGGATTTAAAAAGAGTACCCAATCGCACCAATTGTGAGGTAGCGCTCTGTGCTTCAGATTGATTGGTCTTATTCACTATGGAAGCCCTCATAGCCTGTGCCACAGTTCTGAACCTGGAAAACACTCTACGACTAACATAGTTTACAACGGACTGGGAAGTGCCCCAATGCAGAGCCCAGTGCCCGAAGGTCACATTTCAGGGTAGAAAAATTGGGATATGACCAGTTAATTGAGATAGAGAAAAATAAAAAGAAATGGGGAAGGGGGGGGGGGGGTCATATCCCAATTTTATTTTAGTTTTTATTTCATTTATTTTAATTGTATACATGGAGACACCTTTAGAATTTTCAGTACTGTAAAATAGTCCGGGTCCAGTTGATCCTTATCCTATAATTAATAACTAGAAATTGATAGTCTTTTCCCTGTCATATACAGTTTCTCACAAAAGTGAGTACACCCCTCACTTTTTTGTAAATATTTTATTCTATCTTTTCATGTGACAACACTGAAGAAATGACACTTTGCTACAATGTAAAGTAGTGAGTGTACAGCTTGTATAACAGTGTAAATGTGCTGTCCACTCAAAATAACAAAACACAGCCATTAATGTCTAAAACCCTGGCAACAAAAGTGAGTACACCCCTAAGTGAAAATGTCAGAATTGGGCCCAATTAGCCATTTTCCCTCCCCGGTGTCATGTGACTCGTTAAGTGTTACAAGGTCTCAGGTGTGAATGAGGTGGTGTGTTAAATTTAGTGTTATCGCTCTCACTCTCTCATACTGGTCACTGAAAGTTCAACGTGGCCCCTCATGGCAAATAACTGAGGATCTGGGAGGGGAAAAAAAAAGGAGTTGTTGCTCTGCATAAAGATGGCCTAGGCCAGTGATGGCGAACCTTTTTGAGCCTGAGTGCCCAAACTGCAAACCAAAACGACTTATTTTTTTCAAAGTGCCAACACGGCAAATAAACCTGAATAACGAGGTTTTAGTTTAGAAAAAACAATTCGTACAGTTTTTCTAACTAATTAACAGCAGAGTATTGCACAGCATGGGCAGAGTATTGGCAGAGTATTGCACAGCATGGGCAGAGTATTGCACAGCATGGGCAGAGTATTGCACAGCATGGGCAGAGTATTGCACAGTATGGGCAGAGTATTGCACAGTATGGGCAGAGTATTGCACAGCATGGGCAGAGTATTGCATAGCATGGGCAGAGTATTGCACAGTATGGGCAGAGTATTGCACAGTATGGGCAGAGTATTGCACAGTATGGGCAGAGTATTGCACAGCATGGGCAGAGTATTGCACAGCATGGGCAGAGTATTCCATAGTATGGGCAGAGTATTGCACAGTATGGGCAGAGTATTGCACAGTATGGGCAGAGTATTGCACAGCATGGGCAGAGTATTGCATAGCATGGGCAGAGTATTGCACAGTATGGGCAGAGTATTGCACAGTATGGGCAGAGTATTGCACAGCATGGGCAGAGTATTGCACAGCATGGGCAGAGTATTGCACAGCATGGGCAGAGTATTGCACAGCATTGCACAGCATGGGCAGAGTATTGCACAGCATGGGCAGAGTATTGCACAGCATGGGCAGAGTATTGCACAGCATTGCATAGTATGGGCAGAGCATTGCATTTCTCTCTCTTTTCCCCTCTCCCCTCGCACTGTAGGGCGGGCGGGAGCAAGATTCTCTGGGAGGACGTCCATGGACGCCCTCCCAGAATAAGCCGACCGTGCTGTAGCCATCTTTTGGCTATGGCCCGGTCGGCAATTAGTTATAAAACTCACTTGAATTGCTGAAATCGGTGTGGGGGTCAGTCCCCAGTTGCTCCGGTTGCTCCGTTCGCCCTAGTCGCTCCGGTGGTGTCCTTGTGTCAGGTGATTTCCCACGCATGTGCGTCAGATGTCAGCGGGGGGCGTGGCTTCAGTGTTCTCTGGGAGGGAGGGTTCTCCCCAGAGAACTGTGGGAGATGTAGTCCGCGGGAGCGGACGGCGTGACTACAGTGTATGACTGTAGTCACGGCGTGCCCACAGAGAAGGCTCGGCGTGCCGGCAGCGGCACGCGTGCCACGCGTTCGCCATCACTGGCCTAGGCTATAAGATTGCCAAGACCCTGAAACTGAGCTGCAGCATGGTGGCCAAAACCATACAGCGGTTTAACAGGACAGGTTCCACTCAGAACAGGCCGCGCCATGGTCGACCAAAGAAGTTGAGTGCTCATGCTCAGCGTCATATCCAGAGGCTGTCTTTATGAAATAGACGTACGAGAGCTGCCAGCATTGCTGCTGAGGTTGCATGGGTGGGGAGGTCAGCCTGTCAGTGCTCACACCATACGCCGCACACTGCATCAAATTGGTCTGCATGGCTGTCATTCCAGAAGGAAGAGTCTTCTAAAGATGATGCACAAGGAAGCCCGCAAACAGTTTGCCTAAGACAACCAGACTAAGGACATGGATTACTGGAACCATGTCCTGTGGTCTGATGAGACCATGATGGTAGGAGTGTCATGGTATGGAGCAGCATGAGTGCTGCCGGCACTGAGGAGCTACAGTTCATTGAGGGAACCATGAATGCCAACATGTACTGTGACATACTAAAGCAGAGCATGATCCCTTCCCTTCGGAGAATGGGCCGCAGGGCAGTATTCCAAAATTATAATGACACCAAACACACCTTCAATACGACCACTACCTTGATAAAGAAGCTGAGGGTAAAGGTGATGGACTGGCCAAGCATGTCTCCAGACCTAAACCCTATTGAGCATCTGTGGGACATCCTCAAACGGAAGGTGGAGGAGCGCAAGGTCTCTAACTTCCACCAGCTCCGTGATGTCGTCATGGAGGAGTGGAAGAGGACTCCAGTGGCAACCTGTGAAGCTCTGGTGAACTCCATGCCCAAGAGGGTTAAGGCAGTGCTGGGAAATAATGGTGGCCACACAAAATTGACACTTTGGGCCCAATTTGGACATTTTCACTTAGGGGGTGTACTCATTTTTGTTGCCATCAGTTTAGACATTATTGGCTGTGTGTTGAGTTATTTTAAGGGGACAGCAAATTTACACTGTTATAGAAACTGTACACTCACTACTTTATATTGTATTAAAGTATAATTTCTTCAGCGTTGTCACATGAAAAGATACAATAAAACATTTACAAAAATGTGAGGGGTGTACTCACTTTTGTGAGATACTGTGTGTATGTGTGATCTATATATATATATATATATATATATATATATATATATATATATATATTAGTGTATACACCTGTGCCAGTGTAAATTCTAGTTTATAATACAAATATATTTGAGAATTTTAAACTATTATCTTTTAGACATTAATATCAGACAGTCATGGTTCCACTGGTCGCCTGGTGTATTATAGTTTGTGTATAATTTTTAATAACAGTTTTAAATTAGCCTTATATGTTAGCTGATTAGACATCACACTACTTTGCCTTGTTATTGTATGTTGTTTAACCACTTTAGCCCCGGACCAATTGTCAGCTTAAGGACCAGAGGTCTTTTTTCAATTTCGCACTGCACTACTTTAACTGGTAATTGCGCGGTCATGCAATTTTGTAACCAAACGAAATTTGCGTCCTTTTCTTCCCACAAATAGAGCTTTCTTTTGATGGTATTTGATTGCCTCTGTGATTTTTATTTTTTGCGATATAAACGGAAAAGGAGCGAAAATTTTGAAAAAAAAAGAGATTTTCTACTTTTTGTTATAAAAAAAATCTAATAAACTCAATTTTAGTCAAACATTTGGGCCAAAATGTATTCAGCCACATGTCTTTAGTAAAAAAAATGCCAATAAGCGTATATTTATTGGTTTGCGCAAAAGTTATAGCGTCTACAAACTAGAGTACATTTTCTGGAATTTACACGGCTTTTAATTTATGACTACCTATCTCATTTCTTGAGGTGCTAAAATGGCAGGGAAGTACAAAACCCCCCCAAATGACCCCATTTTGGAAAGTAGACACCCCAAGCTATTTGCTGAGAGGCATGTTGAGCCCATTGAATATTTTTTTTTTTAGTCCCAAGGGATTGAATAAAGACAAAAAAAAAAAAAAAAAAAAATTTTTTTTCATAAAGTTGTCACTAAATGATATATTGCTCACACATGCCATGGTTATATGTGGAGATGCACCCCAAAATACATTTTGCTGCTTCTCCCGAGTATGGGGATACCACATGTGTGGGACTTTTTGGGAGCCTAGCCGCGCACGGGGCCCCGAAACCCAATCAACGCCTTCAGGGTTTCTAAGGGTGCAAATTTTTGATTTCACTCCTCACTACCTATCACAGTTTTGAAGGCCATAAAATGCCAAAATAGCACAAAACCCCCCCAAATGACCCCATTTTGGAAAGTAGACACCCCAAGCTATTTGCTGAGAGGCATGTTGAGTACATGGAATATTTTATATTTTGCCACAAGTTGCGGGAATATTACAAACTTTTTTTTTTTTGCCCAAAGTTGTCACTAAATGATATATTGCCCACACATGCCATGGGCATATGTGGAATTACACCCCAAAATACATTCTGCTGCTTCTCCTGAGTACGAGGATACCACATGTGTGGGACTTTTTGGGAGCCTATCCGCATACGGGACCCCGAAAACCAAGCACCGCCTTCAGGATTTCTAAGGGCATAAATTTTTGATTTCACTCCTCACTACCTATCACTACCTATCACAGTTTTGAAGGCCATAAAATGCCAAGATGGCACAAAACCCCCCCAAATGACCCCATTTTGGAAAGTAGACACCCCAAGCTATTTGCTGAGAGGCATGTTGAGCCCATTGAATATTTTTTTTTTTAGTCCCAAGTGATTGAATAAAGACAAAAAAAAAAAAAAAAAAAAATGTATTCAAAAAGTTGTCACTAAATGATATATTGCTCACACATGCCATGGTTATATGTGGAATTGCACCCCAAAATACATTTTGCCACTTCTCCTGAGTACGGGGATACCACATGTGTGGGACTTTTTGGGAGCCTAGCCGCGTACGGGGCCCCGAAACCCAAGCACCACCTTCAGCATTTCTAAGGGTGTAAATTTTTGATTTCACTCCTCACTACCTATCACAGTTTCGAAGGCCATAAAATGCCAAAATTGCACAAAACCCCCCCAAATGACCCCATTTTGGAAAGTAGACACCCCAAGCTATTTGCTGAGAGGCATGTTGAGTACATGGAATATTTTATATTTTGCCACAAGTTGCGGGAATATTACAAACTTTTTTTTTTTTGCCCAAAGTTGTCACTAAATGATATATTGCCCACACATGCCATGGGCATATGTGGAATTACACCCCAAAATACATTCTGCTGCTTCTCCTGAGTACGGGGATACCACATGTGTGGGACTTTTTGGGAGCCTATCCGCATACGGGACCCCGAAAACCAAGCACCGCCTTCAGGATTTCTAAGGGCATAAATTTTTGATTTCACTCCTCACTACCTATCACTACCTATCACAGTTTTGAAGGCCATAAAATGCCAAGATGGCACAAAACCCCCCCAAATGACCCCATTTTGGAAAGTAGACACCCCAAGCTATTTGCTGAGAGGCATGTTGAGCCCGTTGAATATTTTTTTTTTTAGTCCCAAGTGATTGAATAAAGACAAAAAAAAAAAAATAAAAAAAATTTATTCAAAAAGTTGTCACTAAATGATATATTGCTCACACATGCCATGGTTATATGTGGAATTGCACCCCAAAATACATTTTGCTGCTTCTCCTGAGTATGGGGATACCACATGTGTGGGACTTTTTGGGAGCCTAGCCGCGTACGGGGCCCCGAAACCCAAGCACCGCCTTCAGGATTTCTAAGGGTGCAAATTTTTGATTTCACTCCTCACTACCTATCACAGTTTCGAAGGCCATAAAATGCCAAAATAGCACAAAACCCCCCCAAATGACCCCATTTTGGAAAGTAGACACCCCAAGCTATTTGTTGAGAGGCATGGTGAGTATTTTACAGCTCTCATGTGTTTTTGAAAATGAAGAAAGTAAAGAAAAAAAAATTTTTTTTTTCTTTTTTCAATTTTCAAAACATTGTGACAAAAAGCGAGATCTGCAAAATACTCACCATACCTCTCAGCAAATAGCTTGGGGTGTCTACTTTCCAAAATGGGGTCATTTGGGGGTGGTTTGTGCCATCTGGGCATTCCATGGCCTCCGAAACTGTGATTGGCAGTGAGGAGTGAAATAAAAAAATTACACCCTTAGAAAGCCTGAAAGCGGTGCTTGGATTTTGGGGTCCCGTACGCGGCTAGGCTCCCAAAAAGTCCCACACATGTGGTATCCCCGTACTCAGGAGAAGCAACAGAATGTATTTTGGGGTGTATCTCCACATATGCCCATGGCATGTTTGAGCAATATATCATTTAGTGACAAGTTTTTGTAAAAAAAAATATTATTTTTTTTTTTTTCATTATTCAATCTCTTGGGACCAAAAAAAAAAAATATGTAATGGGCTCAACATTGCTCTCAGCAAATAGCTTGGGGTGTCTACTTTCCAAAATGGGGTCATTTGGGGGGGGGTTGAACTGTCCTGGCATTTTATGCACAACATTTAAAAGCCTATGTCACACGTCACCCACTCTTCTAACCACTTGAAGATAAAGCCCTTTCTGACACTTTTTGTTTACATGAAAACATATTTTTTTTTTGCAAGAAAATTACGTTGAACCCCCAAACACTATATATATTGTTAAAGCAAAGGCCCTACAGATTAAAATGGTGGGTGTTGCATTTTTTTTTTCCACACAGTATTTGCGCAGCGATTTTTCAAACGCATTTTTTGTGGAAAAAAATACACTTTTTTTTATTTTAATGCACTAAAACACACTATATTGCTCAAATTTTTGATGAAATAAAAAATATGATCTTAGGCCGAGTACATGGATACCAAACACGACATGCTTTAAAATTGCGCACAAACACGCAGTGGCGACAAACTACATACATTTTTAAAAGCCTTTAAAAGCCTTTACAGGTTACCACATTAGATTCACGGAGGAGGTCTACTGCTAAAATTACTGCCCTCGATCTGACCTTCGCGGTGATACCTCACATGCATGGTGCAATTGCTGTTTACATATGACGCCAGACCAACGCTTGTGTTCGCCTTTGCGCAAAAGAAGGGGGGGCAGGGGTGCTTTTTTTTTTTTTTTTTTTAGTTTTTCTTTTTATTTAGCTTTTTTATTTTATTTTTAAACTGTTCCTTCCATTTTTTTTTTTCTTAGTTGTCATTTTTATTGTTATCGCAGGGAATGTAAATATCCCCTATGATAGCAATAGGCAGTGACAGGTACTCTTTTTTTGAAAAAATTGGGGTCTATTAGACCCTAGATCTTTCCTGTGCCCTCAAAGCATCTGACCACACCAAGATCGGTGTGATAAAATGCTTTCCCAATTTCCCAATGGCGCGGTGGGTATGCCCACCATTAGAATACCTCCCTTCATCCACCCACTTCTAATGATGGGCATACATGCACCATTTATATATGCCGAAGCATGGGGGCATCCTCCCGCAAAAAAAGTTATGCCACGTATACATGGTCGAACTTTTTTCGACCGTATGTACGTGGCATTAGGAGCAAAATCGCTCCTCCGCCCTCTGCTGCCCCCATGCTTCGGCATATATGCTCTTTTTTTTAACTGTGGTGGTGAAATCACCTCCTACAGCATTGGAGTCGCGGCTTTATGTATCGTGGGAGCAAACGCTGTTGCTGTCAAGATAAATAAATCCACGCTGCAACTGAATGGCGTACCTGCTAAGCAAATAATGGTTAACATTAAAACAAAGTAACATTACAGTATAACAGTAAGACCTTACCATACCATACCTGCAAAGCAAATACCAAAAAAAAAACATAGTAAAAAATAAAACATTTTGTTAACGCAACCGGTGCCTAAAATATATATATGCCGAAGCATGGGGGCATCCTCCCGCAAAAAAGTTATGCCACGTACACATGGTCGGACTTTTTTCGACCGTATGTACGTGGCATTAGGAGCAAAATCGCTCCTCCGCCCTCTGCTGCCCCCATGCTTCGGCATATATGCTCTTTTTTTTAACTGTGGTGGTGAAATCACCTCCTACAGCGTTGGAGTCGCGGCTTTATGTATCGTGGGAGCAAACGCTGTTGCTGTCAAGATAAATAAATCCACGCTGCAACTGAATGGCGTACCTGCTAAGCAAATAATGGTTAACATTAAAACAAAGTAACATTAGAGTATAACAGTAAGACCTTACCATACCATACCTGCAAAGCAAATACCAAAAAAAAAAACATAGTAAAAAATAAAACATTTTGTTAACGCAACCGGTGCCTAAAATATATATATGCCGAAGCATGGGGGCATCCTCCCGCAAAAAAGTTATGCCACGTACACATGGTCGGACTTTTTTCGACCGTATGTACGTGGCATTAGGAGCAAAATCGCTCCTCCGCCCTCTGCTGCCCCCATGCTTCGGCATATATGCTCTTTTTTTTTAACTGTGGTGGTGAAATCACCTCCTACAGTGTTGGAGTCGCGGCTTTATGTATCGTGGGAGCAAACGCTGTTGCTGTCAAGATAAATAAATCCGCGCTGCAACTGAATGGCGCACCTGAAAACAAAAAAATGGTTAACAATAAAACATACCTGAAAAGCAAGCATGATAAAACATAATAAAACATTGCAGAATAGAATAGAGTAAAAAAGAGCAACAATAGAGAGAGAACAATAAAACGACAACTATTTTTGGTTTTTTATTTTATATTTTTTTTGGGGTTTTTTTTTTTTTTGTACTTTTTTATTTTTTTTTTATTTTTTACACTTTTTTTTTAAACTATAACTATAATTTTAACTGTAACGGTCGGGTCTCAAAATGCGATGGCATTCTTGAGACCCTGTAACTATAATTTGAACTGCAACGGTCGGGTCTCAAAATGCGATGGCATTCTTGAGACCCTGTGAAAGTGTATCCTAGCCTGTGAAATGCTGTACCCTACGCTAATACCTCACTAGTTCGTGGTAGCGTTCAAAGCATTCACCAACGCAGAGACCAGGATTGTCAGGACAGCGTGGACAATAATAACGGGTGTCACGCCTAAATCCGCGCTTGCTACAGACACGACATCTTCTTTGGGGGGCTCGTTGGGTAGGGGTACTCTGGAGGGCATGAGGATAATGCCTCTCATGCAGCCGGCTTACTGCATTTGGTAGGGGATGGTGAGGTGTGGAATCGCCTGGATACAGGAGTTCCATGACAACCGCTCCCTGGAATTCAAGGAAGGGTAACGTCCCGCCTGAAGCTCCGTATAGCACATGAGCATTCAGCAAAGCCAATTGGAATAAATAAATAGACACTTTTTTGTACCAGCGTCTAGCCTTACGGACAACTAGGTACGGCGCCAACAACTGTCGTTGAGGTCCACCCCCCCCATATTAAGGTTGTATTCGTGGATACAGAGGGGTTTCGTCACAACACCAGCCGCCGTACGAATTTGGACTGTCGTGTCTGCATGAAGGGAGGTAAGAACGAAAACATTCCTATTATCCCTCCACTTCACAGCGAGCAAGTTATTACACTTCAAGCAGGCTCTCTCCCCCAGCCTAAGACGGGAATCTACAAGCCGCTGGGGAAAGCCCCGGCGATTAGGTCGCACGGTGCCACATGCTCCAATCTGATGATCAAACAAGTGACTAAACAGTGGCACGCTCGTGTAATAATTGTCCACGTACAAGTGGTACCCCTTTCCGAATAAGGGTGACACCAAGTTCCACACTATCTTGCCAGCGCTCCCTATGTAATCTGGACAGTTCTCCGGCTCTACGTGACTATCTTTTCCCTCATAAACCGAAAAGCTCCACGTATAGCCTGTTGCCCTGTCACAGAGCTTGTAGAGCTTGACCCCGTATCTGGCACGCTTGCTGGGAAGGAACTGTTTGAAAGACAAGCGGCCAGAAAACTTAATCAGGGACTCGTCAACGCAGACAACTTGATTGGGCGTAAACAAGGCTGCAAAACATTGGTTGAAGTGGTTTATGAGGGGCCGAATTTTGTAGAGCCGATCAAATTCAGGGTCTCCACGAGGACGACAAAGTTCATTGTCACTGAAGTGCATGAACCGCAAGATCTGTTCGTATCGTGCCCTGGACATGGAGGCAGAGAACACGGGCATATGGTGGTGCGGTGAGGTGGACCAATAAGACCTCAGCGTCGGGAATTTGTGTATGCCCATGTTGAGGGAAAGGCCCAGAAAGGTCTTAAATTCGGAAACCGTAATTGGTTTCCAATCTCTGGCAAGGGAAGGCACTTGGGGATTAGCGGCGATGTGTTGACCAGCGTATATATTACTTTGGTCCACAATAGATCTATAGAGATCTTCCGTGAAAAACAGCGAATAAAAATCGGATGGCTTAAAATCAGCTGTTTCCACCTGAATACCGGGTTGGCCAGTGAATGGGGGAAGTACGGGTTCTGCAGAAGTGGTGGGCACCCAATCAGGATTGGCGAATTCTGCAGGAAGGACACTATGTGATCGACGGGCCTGCCTTTGTCTTCTTCTTGGTGGCAGCGGGACACTACTTGTGCTTGCCACCTCGCCAGCTTGAACTGCACTTATGGGACTCGCCACGTCACCAAGTGTTACTGCAGTGCTGGTTTGACTACGTCCAGGGTGTACTAGGCCGCTGGTGCTTGCCAGTTCACCAGAAGGAATAGCGGCGCTAGTACTTCTCTGCTCCATACGAGAGACCTGCGGTTCCTGCACCTCAACAACATCAGAATATCGGGATCGGGTACGCCTGACCTTAGCAGGGACCACACCTTCGTCGCCAGAGCTATCTGTCATGGAGCCGCTGTCGTCTACTGGATCGTATTCTGAGCCTGATTCTGACAGATGAGTGACCTCCTCTTCACTATCTGACATACTCAGAAACAAGTAGGCCTGTTCACTAGTGTACTTGCGATTTGCCATTTTGGGCTCTAAATTTAGTAGTACACTAGTGAGATTCACAGGAAAAAAAGCTCCTAGGCTGCTGGCGAATGAATCAAAACGCTACCAAAAAAACTGTTAGCGATCGCAGGGATCAGGCCTGACTCTGCGAACGCTGCAGTTATGTGTGCTTAGTGTTTTGGAAGTGACAGTGATCGATCGATACTGCACTTGGGTGGGCTGGGCTGGGCTGGGCGGAGGGGGAAAACGCAGGTGCTAGCAGGTATCTGGGCTGATCCCGCTAACAATGCGTTTTTTGGAACCCTAAACTGCTGGGACGCTAGTATAGATCTGATCAGATCAGATATTGATCTGTTCAGATACTATACCACTAAGGGAGGTGTATGCTTTGCGCGTGGGTGTTTGCGGTACTGGCACTAACCTGGGGCGACGCAGACCTTATTTGACCCTAACACCTAATTGATATCACCCGCCGGGCGATCAGGGGGTTAAACCGATAGTTGGGTAATAAATGGCGGGTGCCCTGACAGTATAAAAAAACAAGCTAACTAACCAGCGTCACCCGTAACAGTTATACGGTGATCACTGGTGAAAGGGTTAACTAGGGGCAATCAGGGGGTTAAAACCTTTATTAGGTAATATATGGGGGTACCTGACGATATATAAAAACCTGACGGGGAACCTAAATAACTAAATAACTAACTGGCTAACCAGCGTCACCAGTGACACTTATACTGTGATCACTGGTGAAAGAGTTAACTCTAGGGGCAATCAAGGGGTTAAAACCTTTATTTAGGTTGTAATATGGGGGTACCTGACCTATAAACCTATTTATAATCCTATATAAACCTGGCGGTTACCTAAAAAAAAAACTGGCTACCTAGCGACAGCAGTGACACTAATAGAGCGATCAAAATAAACGATCGCTTAGTGACACTGGCAAAAGGGGGTGAAAGGGTTACCTAGGGGGCAATCAAGGGGTTAAACCTTTATTGGGGGGGGGTAGGGGGCTACCTTGGACCTAAAGGGGCCTAAAACTAACTGCCCTGACAGTTATTGCAGTCACACTGACACTAAATGCAGTGATCAGTAAAATAAATGATCACTGCAATCAGTGACACTGTGACAGGGGGGGCAGGGGGTGATCTGGGGGGTGATCAGGGGGTGACAGGGGGGTGAAATGTGTGCCTATGTGTACCTGGTGTCAGTGTAGTGTTTGTGCACTTACTTGATGTCTTCTCCGCTCGGCGTCCCGGTCAGAAAGACCGACACGAGGAGCGTGACATCACTTCCCCTTGCCTGTGTTTACAATTACACAGGAAGGGGAAGGAAGCGGACGAATCCTATTGGCCAGAGCGATCGGGAGGGGGTGGCCAGAAACGACTGGCCGTTACCTCGTCCCGCATCGCTTCTGAAGCGATCCCGACCGTCCCCGCCGGCGGAGGGGGGTCCGATCGGACCCCCCAACCGCCAGAAGAATGTCACGTACAGGTACGTGATTCTGCCTGTACGTGCCATTCTGCCGACGTAAATATACAGGGGGCGGTCGGGAAGTGGTTAAAGTTGCTATGGTTTCTGGCCATGCAAGCCGCTCAGTACCCCTCCCTGTATGGTATATTAAACCCACTCAAAGATGGCCACCAGCAAAGCCTGAAAAGGAGCACTCATGCTCCGAACGCGAAGCACCGCCAGCTGACCCTGTACTCGGAAGTGACGTCACAGAGCACCGCCGATCCTTGCGCTGTGAGCCAACAGTGCAGCCGGACAACAGATCATCACCATCGTCAGCCAGTGACACCAGGCTTCACCCTGGGACAGTACGGATGAACACACATATGATAAACCCATGCTGGAAAATGTTGCTCATTTGTGAATGCCAAGGGGGTGAATTATATCTTTACATTGTAGCAAAGTGTCATTTCTTCAGTGTTGTCACATGAAAAGTAGTGAGTGTACAGCTTGTATAAGTGTAAATTTGCTGTCCCCTCAAAATAACTCATAGCCATGTCAAAATCCCTGGTAACAAAAGTGTTACCTCTGAAAATGTCAATATTTTGTGTGGCCACAATTATTTTCCAGCACTGCCTTAACTCTCTTTGGCATGGAGTTCACAGGTTGCCACTGGAGTCCTCTTCCGCTCCTCCATGACATCACGCAGCTGGTGGATGTTAGAGACCCTGCACTCCTCCAACTTCCGTTTGAGGATGCCCCACAGATGCTCAATAGGGTTTAGGTCTGGAGACATGGCCAGTCCATCACATTTACCCTTTAGCAAGGCCGTCTTGGAGATGCTAATGACCCCAAACACATGTTGGAATACTGCCCTGCGGCCCAGTCTCCAAAGGGAGGGGATCATGCGCTGCTACAGAATGTCACAGTATATATTTGGCATTCATGGTTCCCTCAATGAACTGTAGCTCCCCAGTGCCGGAGCACTCATGCATCCCCAGACCATGACACTCCCCCCACCATGCTTGACTGTAGGCAGGACACACTTGTCTTTGTACTCCTCACCTGGTTGCCGCCAGACACACCTGTCACCATCTGAACCAAATAAGTTTATCTTGGTCTCATCAGACCACAGGACATGGTTCCAGTAATCCATGTCCTTAGCAAACTGTTTGCGGGCTTTCTTGTGCATCATCTTTAGAAGAAGCTTGCTTCTGGGGCGACACTCATGCAGACCGATTTGATGCATTTTTTCCAGTGTAAGGTCTGAGCATGGACAGGTTGACCCCCCCCCCCCCCTCCTCCTTTAACCTCTGCAGCAATGCTGGCAGCACTCAGACGTCTATTTCTCAAAGACAACCTCTGGCTATGACGCCGAGCATGTGCTCTCAACTTCTTTGGTCGACCATGGTGAGGCCTGTTGAGTGGAACCAATCTTCTTATAGACTAGGCCATCTTCATGTAGAGCAACAATTCTTTTTATCAGATCCTCAGAGAGTTGACATTTTCCACTTAGGGGTGTACTCACTTTTGTTGCCAGCAGTTTAGACATTAATGGCTGTGTATTGAGTTATTTTGAGGGGACAGCAAAATAACATTGTTATACAAGCTGTACACTCACTACTTTACATTGTAGCAAAGTGTAATTTCTTCAGTGTTGTCACATAAAAAGATATAACAAAATATTTACAAAAATGTGAGGGGTGTACTCACTTCTGTGAGATACTATACAAAAAAAAAAAAAAAAAAAAAAAAAAAAATTTATATTATTATATATATATATATATATATATATATATATATATATATATATATATATATATATATATATATATATATATATATATATATATATATATATACACACATATACACATATACATACACACACTGCTCACTGCTGCAAAATCCTCTTTCATGGAGTTGAGACATTGGAAATCTGACACTTGTTATACTGCCATTTACAAGAGGATTGGACACTGGCAAACAAACACTAACCCAGCCCATTGCCTGAAGGTCACATTATAGACTGACTAGCCACGACGCACATGCAGTCCAGCAGGGTCTGGACATAGCACTTCAAAGTCAAGCCTAGGGAAAGCCATTCTTGGATAGCTATGTAGAGACCAGCGTGATGTCATGAGGAACCATAGTTGGAACTTGACGGATAAAGAATCTGAAAAGTAACACCAAAGAAAATAAAAAAGGATGGCAAAGATTGGTTAGACCCTATACATTACATAATGCTAACCCGCGTTACACATCCCATTGTTGTGCTGAACTAACCCTTGGAGTCATCTCTAGCACTTTCACAACAAACCTAATGTATAAAAGTTTCAGTACTAAGAATTGTCCTCATATCCCACCCACAGCCATCAATCAAAATCAAATCTGTCCCGGAAAATGGTATCAGGAGTCTTGATTTTTTTTTTTTTATAGGATTGGTGGCTATGAGGAATATATAGAGTGCCTCTGGGGAAAAAAGCCTTACAACAAACTTTACATTTGCTTGGTCATTTTAGCATCATAAATACAAGAGACAAGTTAAAAACAGCCTAAGAAATTTATTTAATTTCAGAAAATATACAAGAGTTCTCAGAAGTGGTTTTAAGCTTAGCGTCTGTACATAATTGAATTAGTCCTTCTGTACACAATTCACAAAAGTAGTATGGACGTCACACAGCAGACATGAACAGGGGCAGGGCATGAAGAAGGAAAACCATCAGTCATTTGCTTCAAAATTGTAAAGCTGACCATAGACGGGCAGAAGTCCCACTGAGAATAATGGACAGCCAGGCATCTCCCTGTCCTCAAAGCCCCGGGATCAGTGAAGTCGTTTCACAAACTCACATAAGATTTTAACTGTACAGATAATGGCAAAAGTCTGGATGTCTAAAATGGCGCTTCACTTGTACCACTATAAATTAGAACGACTGAGGCACAAGTCATTGTGTGGGTCATGTCCTGTGGGAAAATCGGTTAATCTTGTCCAGGAACAGAATTGAGTGATCCATAAAAATTAAGAACCAGCTTCATATTTACAGTGACAAGGCATTATGGAGAGGATAACAAGTGATTCCAAAATGAGGGACATCCAACTCTCTTTGAGTTCCATCTTCATGTACAAAACATCCTTTTGTAAGATAGCATTCTCGCTATCCACTTCAGGCTCTGGATGGAGCATGTTCATGTAAACAGCAGGAGATGCATTTCTTTGGATTCTGGCTCCAGTTTGGAGAAGGAAATTCACTCATCTTGAGCTCTGGGAATGAAGGGGTGTCCGTAATGCCAGGGACATTTGAAGAGGAGCAAGTTTATAGATAAGGAGACCAGCATAGCAATGTATTTGGCATCCCATAGACATTGCCTTATTAAGGACAATAAATGACTGCAATTTATTTCTCTCAATGGAAGAGAAAGAAACATTCCTCCAGGCCAGCGTTACCCTTCCCCTGAAACTCCGGCACAAATTGTCTCTGAACCATTGTGCAGTAATGCATGCAATGATTATGCATATAAACCCAGGTACATATACAATCCTCAGTCACTTGTTTGTCTTTTAGACATATTGACCTTTGTGTTAAAACCAACTGTTTTATACAGCAATTAGAAACTTTAGGTACAGGATATATACACAAAAAGGAATGGGTTCACAGCACAGCTTCTTCAAGTTTATTTTCCATCTGAAGATGACTTGATATCTTTAATGTTGTAATCGTTTGCTACTGACACCGCGTTTTCCAGAGCGCGGATAGCTGCAAGCAGCTTTATTATCTGCCGGATCTGGTCCCTGGAATAGGAAACAAAAATAGCCATATGTGAGGCACAAGACAGAAAATCTTCTATGATGAGATTATCACTTCAGTGGTTTTATTTTTTAATATACACTCACATTTACATACTGGATAAACTGCTCATTAAAGCAGAGTTCCACACAATTTTTGAAGTTCAACCCCCTGTGTTGCAGATCACATTGCCAATAAAGCCTGGTACACACTATGAGTTGGGTTAAACAAAAAAAAAATAAAAAATGCCAGCTCCACTTGGAGCCTCTGTACCAATGATCCGACATTAGTACAGCGATCTCCCCCACTGAGCTGTTGTGTTCTGACAGGGGGACAGCAACCCCCTCACTACCAAAGCGCTCTCCGCCATTGGCTGATTGGCTGCTGGTTTTCCAGCATGCTGATCTTTCAGAAGCCCGCCAAAAAGGGCTGGCTTCTGTTGGACAGGGTGCCATACACACAGGCTGAAGGTTTTTTTTTTTTCTTTTTTTAAACCAGCCAATGTCTCGACATTTGGCCCGTGTGTACAAGGCTTATTCATCGGAATGTTTTTTGGGTTTTTTCAAAGCAGTCATTTTTCGACCATTAGACAGGTGCACTTCCGCTGCACCTCGCTGCTGCAAGGTACATCATATCCGGCTGCCCATTGGCTCCTGGGATAGAAGTCCCATCAATCCCAGGAGTCAACGGGCAGCCTCCGCAATATGAGTGCACAGCGCTTTGTACGCAGTGCGCATGGGCGAGGTCAGGTGGTGCTTTGCTTTGTAGCCAGCAGCACCGTATTGCGGAAGGCGCTACGAGCGGGCTTCAGATGCCCACACTGAAGATGGGAGCGCGCTTGCCAAGAAGGTGACCGTGAGTAATTTTCAGAACTATCTAACAAAAAAGAGACTTAAAGGTGTGCTTCAGCTGTAAAAATTTTTTTTTTTTTAAAAAGTCAGCAGCAAAAAAAATAAAAATAAAAAAAAAGTAGCTGCTGACTTTTAATAAGTACACTTAGCCTCCCAGGGCGCTCGCGATGTCGGCCGCTGAGGCAGACATGTCCCTCGGCTCTCGGGTCCCAGCGCCGCCATCCTCACTAAGGGAAATCGGCAGTGGAGCCTTATGGCGCGAGTCGCGCGGCGCTTTGTGAATGGGACGCGCTGTGTTAGGGAACACAGATTCCCAGAACACAGCGCACCCCATTACCCAGAAGACAACGCGGAGGAGGACAGAAGATCACCGCGGAGTAGGAAGAAGGCAGATTAGGAAGACTATCCAGCAACAGGGATTTCTGATAAGGCAAATGTTTTATTTTTTAGAGAATATTAATGCTCTTTTTTTTTTTTTTTAGGGTGGCCCTCCACACTTTATTTCACTACATATGCCAGAATGCATTACATAAGATGTGACCATTGTGGGGGTGTTTATTTTTTTTTTTTTTAATATATATAGAAAAAAGGTTGGAACTTTGCTTTAAAACAAATATCCAAAAAAGGGACAAGTGATTGTAACGATATACAAATATGAAAACATGGCCACCAAGTTTCTGTTGTAGCTCAACCAAACATTAGTACTGAGAAGATTTGTGATCTAAGGGTGCTAGAGTGGTGGTTGTGCTGGACCTCTGCAGAAAGGCCACTGCTTACTCACAGAGAGCATTTCTACACAGGCTTTGGCTGCTTTAGAAAAAAAAAAAACTAAAAGGGCTCACTTACATTTGTGGCAGCCATTAAAGTCTCTCAGAAAAACAAACAAACAATCTGATGAAAAAACGTTGAAAACTTTAAAAAAATAAGCTGAAAAAAAGTGCTGACTGAAAAGCAACTGGTCTCTATCAAGCTTTTATAACATTGTTATAGTTCTATGGGTAGCCACGCCCACACCATTTGCGCGATTCGAATTTAAAACCTTCACTAAGGTTTTTCCTATCGCTGGCTGTTTGCCGTTTTAAATATCTTCGAGCTCGTTTTTACTACATGTAATTTGTTTTTAGTGCTTGTTTAAGCACAAATAAACCCCCGGTACTTTCGTATTACACGATTTGGAGTTTTTTTTCGCTTTTCTCTTTTTTGGTGACACGCTGAGGACATTTGCAGCGAACCATTGAATAGCTCCTGTTAATAGGATACACCTGGAGGACCCCCGGGAGATCGGCACCTGGACATCTGTGGATGAGTCTGTGACCTGAGTGTGACCCGTTTTCGCATTATAAGACCCCCTCTAAAAAGGGGGTCACTGGGGATCCTGTAAGCCTTCACTTCTTATTGGGGCATAGGAATGATGGGATCTGCGTGATCAAACTGTTAGTGATACTCTATCAAGTGGCATCACTGTTCATTTCTATACACGCTAGCACATTTCTATACACGCTAGCACATTTTCTTGATATATCATGTTTTGATCACGATAATTTTTTATATGGTTATGGACACCTAAATGGACATTATGTATATATTCATTGATCATTTGTATCTGCACTAGCTGTTAATCCTTCACTGATTATTTGTATTAGTGAACTTATTTTTTTTGAGCACTCAATTTCACCCATTTATTTTATATAGTTTTGAGGTTGCTACGCATATTATACTTGCCTTTATATTTGTTATTTTTGTGCACTTTATATTGAATTATCATTTAGAGTTTTATAGTTT
>CM053027.1:51176585-51266585 GCA_028564925.1 Lithobates sylvaticus | reverse complement strand
TGTTCCATCTGGGGAACGGAGCGCTTCTTCTATTTCGGGGAGGAGAACTGGGAGCGGAAAGCATGGCGCAGTTGGATATATCGGAAGAACATCTGGTTTGGAAGTCCCTGATCCCGTTCAAGATCAAAGGTTGTTATTTGCCCCTGGGATACAATGTCTCCCAGAATCGTGATCCCATATCTGGCCCAAATAATCGGATCTGGGATAAACCAAAAATGTAGACGGAGGTTTCCCCAAAGTGAAGTGTTCGGGGACCAGACATGGGGTTTCCCAAGTTTCCGAGCAACAGTGTCCCATACTTTAAGGGTTGCAAGCATGGGGGGGGGGTCACCCGAGGGTTGGACCTGGGGCCTCTAAAGATCAGGATCCTCAGTTCGGAATATAAACCGAGTAGTGCTGCTTCTAGCGTAGACGCAGGGTTGGCTGGCTCCTCAGAAAGCCACCATTTGACAGTGACAAGAACCGCCGCCCATTAGTATTTTATAAAGCAGGGTAGTTGTAGGGGTAGCCTAATAGGTAGTTGTAGGGTTGTTCTCGCTACTCTAGGGGTCTTGCCGTTCCAAATAAAGGAGGTGATGATACTATCTAGCTTCTTAACTACTTCCCACCCGGCCACTGTAGATATACGGCCGGGTGGGAGCCGTCTACTTCTGATAGAACGTCCTTCAGAAGTAGCGGGATCGCGCGGGCGCCCGCGCGATCACGATGCGCTCGTGTCACCCGGACACGGCGCATCTCGGATCGGCAGGAGGGCTCGCTGATTGGCCCTCCTGATCACATGACGGCCGTGTCGAATCACAGCCGTCATGTGATGTAAGCAAACAGCCGGTTGCTAGGCAATCGGCTCTCCTCACACAGAAGTCGTCGGTGAGGAGAGGAGAGCGGATCGCTGCAGCCGGCTGGTGATCAGTGAGTAATAGCTGTTTTTTTACAGCTTTTTACTCACTGATCACCAGTGTAATGTCCCCACAGTGTAAACACACATGTCCCCAAATAAAAACGCATGTCCCCAACATGTCCCAGTAAAATAACATGTGCCAATGATTATCTGCACACATGTCCGTGATCACCTGCACACACCTGTACATGATCATTTGCGTACATATGTCCGTGATCACGCGAACCAATTATACACTTAACGGAATTTTTTTTACTAAAAACATGTAGCAGAATACATTTTGGCTTAAATTTATGACAAAATTTGATTTTATTGGATTTCTTTTAAAAAAGAAAGGAGAAAATTGTTTTTTTTCAAAATTTCCGCTATGTTTTCGCTTATATCGCAAAAAATAAAAAAACGGAGTCGCGAAAAAATACCACCAAACTAAAGCTCTATTTGTGCGAACAAAATGATAAAAAATTAATTTGGTTACAGCATTGCATGACCGCGCAATTGTCACTGAAAGTGCGAGAGCGCTGAAAGCTGAAAATTGGTCTGGGAAGGAAGGGGGCGAAAGTGCCCAGTATTGTAGTGGTTAAATAGACAATCCGGCAGGGATATAGGGGTCTGTCTGAAGAGGTAGGTAAATTTGGGATATACTGACATTGTACGGGGTCAGTGGTAGGGATTTCCAGGCCGTACAGCGTTGGGATAACTGGGAGAACACTGGGTCTAAGTTGAGGGCTATAAAATTGCTTCAGGTCTCGATGGATTTCAACCCCTAAGTATCTGAACTGTGGAACTCTTAAGTTGCACATCCGATGGGAGGGGGTCTATTCCAGAATGAAGGGGGAACAGCACAGATTTCCCCCAGTTAATGCAGATGCCCGAGTATCGCCCAAACTTATTAATGAGTGACAGGGTCGCCTGGAGAGAGGTTCCATCATCCCTAAGGTATAGTAGGGTGCCGTCAGCGTATAAAGATATTTTCTCATGAAGGGGGCCTATGACTAAACCTTGAACCTCTGGTGTAGAGCGCAAGAGGGCAGCCATGGGTTCTGTTGCCAGTGCAAATAACCCTGGGAGAGGGGGGCAGCCTTGTCTCGTCCCCCTGCACAGAGAGAAGGGCGGGAGAGAACCGTACCGGTGCTAACCCTGGCTGTTGGAGCCCTGTAGACAGCCTCAATCCAGGAGATGAAGACCGGACCGAATCCAAATCTGCGGAGGACCTCCCAAAGATATCTCCATTCCACGGAGTCGAAAGCTTTCTCCGCATCTAGGGAAGCCTCTACCGCTTTCGGTTCCTCTCCATCCCGAGGTCAAGGCCGCGTACAATCTTCTACGATTTATGTTGGTTCCTTTGCTTGGAATGAAGCCCGACTGGTCCTCATGGATCAGGGTAAGGATTACCTCATTTAAACGCTTGGCGAGAATCTTAGTCAAAACCTTGGCATCTGTATTGAGCAGGGAGATGGGCCGGTAGGACGAGCAGAGCTGGGAATCTTTACCTGGCTTGGGAATTACTGCTATGATTGCTCGGGCCATAGAGGAGGGGAGGACTCCCTCTTTCAGGGTTTTAGTGAACACAGCGTGCATTCTGGGTGCCACCTCTATATATTGTCTGTAAAATTCAGATGGGAACCCATCTTTTCCCAGGGTCTTGGATTTGACCGCTTTTAATGCGGACAATAGAGTGCGACTTGTCACGAGATTCAAAACTGTCAAATCGCATGACAAGTCACACCGGTGTGACTGCGGGCTAAAAGCACAATTCCAGAAATGTTTTTGTTCTGCAAAAAGTTGGAAAGAGTTACAACATGCATCAAGTTTTCACTTTTGCCTGCATACTTAGATTTTTCCTCACTTCCTGTGCAGAAAAATGATTTTGCCAACTGGGAGACATCAGTAAAAAGCTAACAGGAAACGGAGGCTACAGCTCGCACAGGCTCACCAAAATTAGACAAAAGAAAAACATTGCCTGATCTGATAAGTTTTGATTTCAGCTGCAACATTCAGATGGTGGGGTCAGAATTTGGCATAGACATGAAAGCATAATGGGATAGACACACAAACACATTATATTAGTTATATATTATATAATAGATATATATATATATATATATATATATATATATATATATATATATATATATATATATATATATATATATATCTCATACATACATACTTGTGTGCATGTCATCAGGCTACAGGTTACAAGCACAAGTGTGTGTTATATATATATATATATACACACACACACACACACACACACTGCATAGTGTGGTTGGCACATTATTTAAATGCACAGAAATAATTTGATGTTATTACCTTCACAGATGACCAGAACTGGCGCTGAAAGAACACACATGGCCCCGAATTCTTATTCTCTATAACACTAAGAACAGAAGATATGACAATGAGGAAAACACTACTCACTGTTGAAACATGAATACATTTATACATCACAAAGGTTAAAAAAGACAGAGAATGGACATGAAGCAGAAAAGGGATGTAATATTTTTAGCTTCGGAAAACACACACAAAAAAAAACAAAAAAAAAAAAAAAAAACTTTACATTTAAAAGAAAGATTCATACATTTAAAGCCAAAGCAGCCGGGTAAGGAGAAGGTCTTACTTTTTAGGATACAATGGCATAAAGACGTCATCGTCCAAAGTTCTTCTCATTCTTACTAACAAACCCTTTAGTAGAGCCTGGAAAGGAACAAAGGATACATCATATGCAGATTTTTTTTTTCTTCTCATCAGACTGTAACACTCTGAAAAGCCGTATATATATATATATATATATATATATATATATATATATATATATATATATATATATATATATATATATATATATATATATATATTTTTTTTTTTTTTTCAGTTTACACAAATATTTTCTGCATGCTTTTGTGCAAATCTGCAACAGGCCGACCATTGTCCCCCTTCTGTTTACACTTCCCATCCATACAAGGACCATCTGACTGTGTATTATAAAGGGTGCAAAATCCTATTGGATAAGCAGTAGACAAGCCACTATTCCTAAACTCATTGGCAGGTGGGACTGTAGATAAAAAAGTGAATCATGTTTCAAAAAATAAATAAATAATAATATATTATTATTAATAAATAATAATGATGAAAAGGGTCAAATGTAGATCAGAACATTTTAGTTGGATAACGTAACTAACCAGTTATATTTCAAGCGGCTCTATACTCACCTGTCCAGCGGAGGCCATCATGCCATCACTCAGCTAAGTTTACAGCTCCGGAGGAGACAGCGAGAAGGCAGGTAGGGGTATTTTATTGCAGAAGAGATAGTACATGTCTCTTCTGCAATAAAAGCCTGGGATTTTCCACCTTTAGACTACACAGGGGTGTACAAAATTATGCATGAAGATCCATAATTTATAGGGATCAGAACGCAGCATTATTGTATTCAGTGTTAATTTTGTCAACAAAAACGTTTGTCAAGGATTTCGTCAGTGGCATTTTTACAGTGACTAAAACCAATTTAAAAAAGTACAGCACTTTTTCGTCCACAGGGGAAAACTATGATGAAAATCAAATTCGACGTTCACCCTCATGAACTACCATATTTATTGGCGTATAACACAGTGGGTGCACGTTATATGCCAATATTTGTTATTACCAACAGGGGGTCTGGGATCGGGTGGTCCACCCCGGGTGCCACACATTGGGGGGTGTCAGGCCGGCAGCCCCGCCTTTCCTGGCCCTCGGACAGTCTTGCCAGCTTAGTCTAAAGTTAGGATAAAATCACTGAGGGCGGGGGGCTGTGTACTGTGCACATTCGATTTTAGTTGACTAAAATGATTTTAAACGACTAAAATGTACTCGAGATTTTGGTTGACTAAAATACGATGACCAAAATAGGACTAAAACTAAATTGGCATTTTAGTCAAAGACTATGACTAAAACTAAAAACACTTGTAGAAGACTAAAATTGGACTAAAACGAAAATGCCATTTTAGTCCCAAGACTAAAACGAAATTTGCTGCCAAAATGAACACTGGATTGTATTTCTATTGGCTAATGCATATAGCTATGCAAAGCTCTGCAATCTGGAGCTGTGCTCAGCTGTGTAAAAACAGAAAAATCAGCATCCACGGTACTGCATATGGACATTTATGCCGTAAATGTTCATTGTTCATTTCCCGCCTGCCCACAGTCACAGTGGAAGACATACTTGCACATCATTCAGCCTGTTCCAGGTTAGGGGCTCATGTGCGCACGCCTCCTGCTAACCCATGCGGCCACTGCCTACAGTGGGATTTGTCAGCAGCTCCCAGCCAATGATTTATGCCTGAGACCTGCTGATTGCCTGTAACCAATCACAGCACAGAGTCCTGTGTTTACACACAGGGCTCTGTACACAGATCAGCGATATGGCTGTTTCTTCTCTGTGCAAAGCAGACATTACACACACGTTAGGGCACATCGTCACCCATTGGTTGCTCCTTGATGTTAAGCCCTTCCCAGCCAGTGTTAATAGTACATTATATCTGATCACCGCCATTTAACCAAAGACATGTTGCAGAATACACTTTGGACTAAATGTATAAAGAAATTTTATTTACATTTTTTTAATTGGATTTTTTTTAACATTTTCACTCTGTCTTTTTCGTTCATAGGAAGGGGCCATCCTTAAACTGTTCCCACAAAGTTGGGAGCATGAAATTGTCTTGGTATGCTGACACCTTAAGAGTTCCCGTTCCTGGAACTAAGGGGCCAAGCCCAACCCCTGAAGAATGACCCCACACCATAATCCCCCCTCCACCAAATTAAAATAAAAAAATGCAGTTTTTTTTTTAACATTTGTCTTTTTCGTTCATAGAATAAAAAAAATAAAAAAAAATAAAATAAAAATAAAACAGTGGTAATCAAATACCACTAAAAGCAAACAATTTGTGTGAAAAAAAAAAATTATATAAAATTTCATTAGGGTAGAGTTTCAGGACTGCGCATTTACTCCCCTTTATTTCAACTTTCCACTCCAAAGTTTTAGAAATAGAAACAATGCTTACTGGTAGAGCAGGGTAAAATGTATCAAAATGAAAAAAACAATCATAAATAAAACACTAAACAGCCGTGCACAGAATCTAATCATAGAATTTTCATGGCGCAGGCACAGAGAATTGAGCATACCATTTGTTGTTTTATTATATCTATTTTACAGGGCTCATAAGCCTAATAAAAAATAATGAAGGTCTGGGTGAACTACATAGAATATGTTGTTATGTTTTTCTTATGCTTCAATTCCCTATAGCAAGCTGGGCAAAGTCCCAATGTTCTAGGGCTGCCGAAATTTATACCTCTGTGTTTTTATTGCCGGAATTTACAACGGTGGGGTATCCATTTATTAGCTTTTGCATCACGGCAGCCAGTCTATTCGTCTGTGTAGCTGAGAAAGGGTCCCACACGCTCTCAGCAATACCTGGGGGGACAAATGACAAGAAAGACACAAAATGAACAATGCTGAATAACTTCAGACATCACTGTTTATTTATGAATGGAAAGAAGTTTCCATGTAGGAAAAAAAATGTAAATAACTACCAAACAATACCCTGCTGTCTTACAGGCTTAGCGTAAATCACAGAAACACATAAAACAAACATACCTGTTAGCTTGGGGAGAACAACTTTTTCCACCAAGGATGGCAATAGAGCAACGTCTGCATCCTCCTTGTCTGCGTCTTTCATGTCACAACCATAGAAGAGTAAACACTCAAACCACATCATGCTTTCAAAGTCACAACAATTGGGCTAAAAGAAAGAGAAAAGATGCATGTTAAGGATCCCCTGCCCTGTCACCAACTTAAAAAATATACAGAAAAAAAAGCAATTAAAAAATAAGAAAAAGAAAAAAAAAAAAAAAAAAAAACTTGCAACATTTTTTTCTTCCCATTAAGGTTTTATTAATTTGCAATGGCCCAACTCCTCCTCCTCCCCTCCATGCATAACTTTTTATGCAGCTGTTGGGGAGGAGCAAAGAATAATATTATAGAACATAACTAGAGGGACAGTGCTGAACCTGCTTTGGCTGCTGATATCACATCCAAGATGGTAGCACCCAGTGGCAGTCTCAGGGATATTTGATGTCTACAAGAGAGGCTTTTACAGATAGATAACATGCTTAACCGCTTCCCGACCGGCCACTGCATATATACGTCAGCAGAATGGCTCGGGCAGGCAGAATCACGTACCTGTACGTGATCGTGCATGTGCCTGCCCGTGGGTCGCGCGCGCGCCGCTAGCGGCGCGCTCGCGACCCGGTCGGGAGCTCCGTGACCCCGGCCGCGGGACCAGCGGACCCGATCGCCGCTGGTATCCCGCGATCGGGTTACGGAGCGGAAGAACAGGGAGAGGTCTATGTAAACAAACCTCTCCCCGCGCTTCCTACACTGACTGTCAGTGATCGGCGGTTCCCTGTCATCGGGAACGCCGATCAATGACGTCAGACATACAGCCACGCCCCCCTACTGTAAAAAAACCACAACACGTCACACTGACTCCTCCCCGCCCCCTAGTGGTTAACCCCCTAACTACAACTGTCATTTACATAGGAATCAGTGCTATTTAAATAGCACTGATTGCTGTATAAATGACAAATGTCCCAAAAATGTGTCAAAAATGTCCGATGTGTCCGCCAAAATGTCGCAGTCACAATAAAAATCGCTGATCGCCGCCATTACTAATAAAAAAAAAAAATATTAATAAAAATGCTATAAAACTATCCCCTATTTTGTAAACGCTATAACTTTTGCGCAAACTAATCAATAATCGCTAATTGCGATTTTTTTTTTACCAAAAATATGTAGAAGAATACGTATCGGCCTAAACTGAGGAAAAAAAATTTTTTATATATTTTTTGGGGATATTTATTATAGCAAAAAGTAAAAAATATTGCATTTTTTTCAAAATTGTCGCTCTATTTTGTTTATAGCGCAAAAAATAAAAACCGCAGGGGCGATCAAATACCACCAAAAGAAAGCTCTATTTGTGGGAAAAAAAAAGGACGCCAATTTTGTTTTGGAGCCACGTCGCATGACCGCGCAATTGTTAGTTAAAGCGACGCAGTGCCGAATTGCAAAAAGGGGCCTGGTCCTTTAGCTGCAAATTGGTCCGGGGCTGAAGTGGTTAAAATAGGTTTTGATGAAATGGATGGTCTGGCGACAGTTTCTTTAAATAACTGAAGAATGTTGGCAATTTTGTTACATACATAAGAAATCCAGGCTAACAAGTTAAAGTGATTGTAAAGGTTTTGCACAAAGCAGTCCTGATCCTCCCGAGTCCCGCTGCTGCGTCCATTGACACAAAGCGGGACCCAATGGCTCTCGCTGCTAATCAATCTGCCCAATGAGCACAGAGACAGCAGCTGGAGCCGCTGGGCTTGTGCACATAAAAAAAAAAAAAAAAAAAAAAAAAAAGAAGAAGAAGGAAGGGTGGGCTCTGTGGGCAGCTGCAGCAAAGAAGGTTTTTCACCTCAAAGTGGACCTCCCGCAAAATAAAAAAAAAATATAAAAAAAAAAAAATGTAATTTATGTGCATTAAAAAAATAAAACATTGGACATTTGGAGAAATTTTTTTTTGTTTACTCATCTCTAAATGCCTGTTGCTAGGGGGTCCCTCGTAGTCTGCCTCCTTCAGCGCCTGGGCTCTTGATGTCACTTACCCCTCGGCACAGGAAGGGAGATCAGCTCTCCCCCTCCCTCTTGTCAATCATCTGGGACATGTGACAGGTCCCAGATGATTTTGCGGCCAATCACGGCGTGCGGCACCGCTCACGCATGCGCAGTGGGTGCCCGGCTGTGGAGCCACAGCTGGGCGCCCACAGTTACAATGCCGGCGCCGCCGAGCAGAGGGGGAAAACGAGCGGGGCTTCGATCCCCCACATTGCTGGACCCTGGGACAGGTAAATGTCCAATTATTAAAAGTCAGCAGCGGCAGTATTTGTAGCTGCTGACTTTTTTTTTTTTTTTTAAGCGGAACACGGCTTTAATGCATTAAGATGAAAAACATTGAGACTTTACAATCACTTTAAAAATACAAGGTTAAAATACAAGGTTAAAATACATACATGTTTACTATTTTATCTGCCAAAGGATTTGTAATTCTGACCAGTCATTCTTGTGTTAAACATGCCATCTGATTACTCTGCTGCTTCCTACTTTAAGCTCGGTTCACACCTATGTGTTTTTTTAGTGCTTTTTGCAGAAACGCACAACAATCCATTTAACATGGTCTCCTTTGGGACATGTTCACATCTATGCTTTTTTCAGCCGCTGTGTTTTTGGAAAGGTTTAGGGACTTTCTTAAATGCAAAACAGTGCCGTTTTGGTTCAATAGACTTCAATGGAGAAGCAGTAAATTTTTGCCCAAGCTGCTTTTTTTTTTTTTAATCTGCCCAACAACAAATTGCTTTATATACTATCATTTTGATATAAAAACGGACGGAGATAATGGGCAGCGTCACTCCAAGTAAGGAGATTATAAGCAATAGATTTAGAAACATTAACAAAAAAAAAAAAAAAAATGTAAGTCCGTGCAGAACCGCTTTAAGGCATATATAAGTATATGCCAGCCCCTCTATTAGAGGCTGGCATAGCACACAGTGTATGTTGTATTTAAAAACGAGCGCTGTAAACACTGAATATCAGCTGACTGCAGGCCGGTCTCATCACTCGCGACCGCTTTCCAGCTCTGATAGATGTCTTTGGTGGGGGGGGCCGTGATCTCCCTCTGACGTCAGAGGGAGATCACATGGCCGCTCGTCTGCTCCCCATCGGAGCTGGAAAGCGGCCGCGAGTCACGTGAACGGCCTGAAGACAGCTGATATTCAATATTTACAGCGCTCGTTTTTAAATAAAACATACACAGTGTGCTATGCCAGTCTCCAATAGAGAGGCTGGCAGTGACAAAATGTATATTTTAATATTAAAATAATAGCGGCGGGGCCGGCCCGGAGACAGAGAGGGCACTGACAAAGAGGAAGGAGGGAGATAGTTTGCCTGCTCTCCTATCACAGAGGGAGGCACTTTGACCACGATGATTAGGGTGGAGCTGCCCTGGTTATCGTGGTCTGTTTAGAGAGGCCATACAGGACGTGGTAGGTCTAGGGGTTTTTTACAGTTTAGAGGGGAGCAAATTACATAGCACAAGCGCTCTGCTGTGAAATCTGCTTTAAGGGACCAGAATCTACTTTGTTTTTAACAAACACTTAAATCAACTTCATCATCACCTGTCTGAATGTGCCGTTTGGAAAAGGTTATACATCACAAAATAAAATTGGCTGTTCAGAATTACATGTTTGGCAGGTAAAAGAACAAATATATATGCATTTCCTTATGTATTTAGTGGTTTGCCTGGATGTTTCCTTGAATCTTATTTATAATTATATATATATATATATATATATATATATATATATATATATATATATATATATATATATATATATATATACTTTATAAAATGTAGTATTAAGTGCACATGCTACAGCAGTGACCCAAGGATCACCAAGATGATAGGAAATATACACAGGATTTGGATTACAAGCACTTATTCACAGCAAATTGGACCATTTACAGTCAATCTCTTAATGTCTTAGTGCTGCCCTATGTAGGGAAGAGTTCAGTCATGCTTGGACACAAGTCCAAACCTGCCTAAACTATCCTGCCAGAATGCGGGCACTGCAAACAGCCAGTCATAAGTTGCATTTCCTGCAAAATATATACGCATACAAAGGGATCGGCTGCAGGGCAGGGAATGCCTCAGCTGCTTATGATAGTAATTTTATCCTGGGTTCTGCTGCTGATCTTTCTATTCCACAACTATTAACACCTGAATAGGATTAAGGTGATATTTGCAGTCCCGATCCTCCACTTCTCGGGTCCCCGGCTGGTGCACCAGGCCACTCCCTCTTGCCGAGTGCAGCAAGCAGCTTGCTGTAAGGGGGGCGACCCAGGCAGGCTTGCTCATGAGCCGCTGCTCTGCGTGTCCATTCACACACAGAGCCGCGGCCCGGCTCCATCTCTCTCATGGGCTCACTGGTTTGCGATTGACAGCAGCAGGAGCCAAAGCTCTCGTGCACATAGCTAGATTGCGATGGGGCTCAGGTAAGTATTTATCGTGGGGGAACTGCTGCACACAGATTTTTTTCCCCTTATGTATTCAATGCATGAAGCTAAAAATATCATGAGCCTTTTATACCCACAAAAAAAAAAAAAAAAAAAAAAAAAAATTCTATCTATATGTCTCGCAAACTTTTTTTCACAAGCATAATTTTGTACAAAAAATAAAACTACAATGAATTTTATAACAAACAAAACACAAAATTTTCTGTAAAAATATAAAATGATGGGGTTGCTTTAAGTAAATAGATACCAAGCAGATACCAAGCATGTCAAGTCTTATGGCCAGTTCATACCAGAAAGCGGTGTGGGAAACTAGCGTTCAATGCACCTTTCCCGTACCGCATTTAAAACGCACTGCACTTGCAATCTGTGCCTTTGCCTGCACGAGATTGCATGGTATGCCAGCTGTGTATTTTTTATTTTTTTTTTAAAGTAGCTACTTTTGGTGTGGTCCGAGGCAATTACAGTCTACTCAAATGAATGGGCTGAAATGGTAAAAAAATACAATACCCAAAACAGTCCATAGGTGACACTTTAAAGCCATACTTCAGGGATAATAAATATCAAAAGGAATGCACATTTTCAACATACCTCCAAAGGGTTCCAAGTTAAAAGCTGCAGCCGTACAAGAGGACTTAAAAGTTTTGGTAAGCAAAGTCCAATAAAAGCATCTTTATAGGAATTCTCATATTTACATCTCCAGTTGTCAAACTGCTCTTTAATACAGTCAAAAGAATAAAAAATTTCCAGTGTATCTTCAAAAACTTTACTTGAATCTTTTAGAATGCGATCTAGAAAGAAAGAAAGAAAGAAAGAATAAAAATTTAATAAAAGGCTCCCCGACATAAATAGTTGGCACAGTACCATATGCATTTTAAGATTTTTTTTAGTTTTCCCGTTTTGTAAATCTCTATCCACCTTGCCAGTTTTATTCTGCTGATGTAACAGTTGTGAAAAATGATTATAGAGAACTATTTAGGTGATGTGTGAATTATAATATCGTAGCTGCCATGATTTCTACATATAAACCAATACGCTAAAAACTATGACCTTACACACCTATACACACTATTTGCACAGTACTTTATTTGCTGTGTATCCAATTGTCATGTACTTTTGCTGCATCGGTTGCATGTATACACCTTTATAAAAATATAAGCATTTGTTTTGTAAACTATATTGGAGTAGGTATGCCAATTATATCAAGATAAATTAAGTTTTCTATTACAATATGCAAAGAGGAAATACTCTAATCAGCTCAGGACCGCCAAACGCACTTATACTGTGGAAAGGCGGCCCCGCTGCCCCGACTGTACCATCATTCACTACAGCACAAGCTAATCAGCTGAGCGAATGACAGAAGAGAGGCCTGTGTTGGTTAGCACAGGCCTCTCTACAGAGTGCAGATATGTGTTTTTTTTCCTCCTTGCAAAGCAGGCAGGTAAAACAGTCACATTGCTTAGCTCCATTTGTGTGAAAAATTGTACACACATTAAATTTAGGTGGAGCATTGCATAACCGTGCAATTACCACTTAAAGTGATGTTGCCACCAAAAAAAAAAAAAAAAAAAAAAAAAAGTCTTAAAAATCATTAAAAAAAAAAATCAAATAAAATAATTGGAAAAAAAAAAAAAAAAAAAAAAATGTTTTTCTCACCTCTAAATGCCTGTTGCTAGAGGGTCCCTCGTAGTCTGCCACCTTCCGTGCCCAGCAACTGACGTCACTTTCCCTAGGCGCCGCACAGTCATCTGGGACCTGTCACGTGTCCCAGCTGAGTGAGCGTCGAATCATGGCGCTGCTCGCGCATGCGCAGTGGGTGCCCAGCTGTGAAGCCACAGCCGGGTGCCCACATTAAGAATGCCGGCGCCGCGAGCGGAGCCGGGAACGAGGGGGGGCCTCGTTCCCTCGCATCCCTGGACCCTGGCACAGGTAAGTGTCCGATTATTTAAAGGCCGCAGCTGCAGTATTTGTAGCTGCTGACTTTTTAATTTTTTTTTTTTTTTTGTGGGCCCTCCTCTTTAAAGTAGCACAGTGCTGAATAGCAAAAAAAATGCCCTAGTCATGAAGGGGGTAAAACCTTCCAGCGCTTAATTGGTTACTATACCAGTGTCTCCCTACATACTTACATCTACATTGTAGCACAGGTGTTATAAGGACCATCTATAACCCAGAGTTGTATATTTCAGAGTAAGCATTTACATAACAGGCTGGAGATCAGACTACACAATCCATTGCAGAAGATTGCAAGAGTTTAGTTCAGACATTTGTATCAGAGGAATCTTCTCCTGCACCTGTGGGAGCCATTTGTGGGAACCTGAAATCCCCACATCATTGTTTTCGCTCCACAGGCACGTTTACTAGACACGCATCTCCTGAGAATAGTCGACACACCGAGTAAAGGAAGCAAAACTAAAGCCCCATACACACGGTTGGATTTTCCGATGGATTCTGTCCTATCAGACAATGTTGTCGGAAATTCCGACCGTGTGTAGGCACCATTGGACAGTTTCCATCGGATTGTCCGACGGACAAAGTCCTATCTCCTGCTGGATAGATTTTTTGACAACAAAGTCCGATCACACCAAATCCGATCGTGTGTAGCGAATTCCGACGGACAAAGTGCTACGCATGCTCAGATCACATTACAAGACCAAAGATATTGGCTACTAGCCTCTACGTAGTCCCGTCGTAGGCAACAAACATCACCACGTTCAGAATGATCGGATTTTCCGACAACTTTGTCCGACCGTGTGTACGCAAAACCAACATCGGACAAAGTACGACGGACATGATCCGACGGACCTGGTCCTCGGATAATCCGAACGTGTGTATGGGGCTTAAGACCAACTGACTGAACCTAGCCTAATATTTTCAGCATTGATGGGTCAGTGTTGTGCTTCTCACAGTATTAATGCAAAGAAAAAACAGACACCCACCTTTCTCCATGTTGAAGTTAGTGATGTCAGTGGATGTCTCTTCATCATCACTAGAGAGACCTTCAAGGTGTTCGGCCATCTTGCCAGTTACTTCCCGAGCTTGCCTCCGTCGTGCTCTAAAAACAGCAGCAAATGCTTGTTTAGGATTAAAGGCTACAAAAAAGGCCATTACTCAATGTTACAAAAGTTCTAGATTTCATCATCTTTATTTTTGGTACTTGGAAGGGCTCAACATTACGCAGAAGTTAACTTTTAAACACATTGTTGCAAGTGAGCAAATCTGGTTTATATTTTCAAAATACCGTATATACTCGAGTATAGGCCGACCCGAATATAAGCTGAGGCACCTAATTTTACCACAAACAACTGGGAAAACTTATTGACTCGAGTATAAGCCTAGGGTGAGAAATGCGCAGCTACTGTAAGTGGAAAAGAGGGTCAACGTTGCCCATTTGCAGCCTCACTGTGCCCATGCAGATGGACACAGTTGACCGATTTGGGGCCCTGTATCTCGGGGTCACTTAGTGCTAGGAACCCCATCTTTGGATATGTTGTAGTGCTAATTCCACTGGGTTGGAATACAACATTACACTTGGAGCTAGGAACCCCAAATTTGGCATTCAAACCCAGTTGAACTAGCACTACAACATATCCAAAGATGGGGTTCCTAGCACCAAGTGTCCCCGAGATATGGGGCCCCAAATTTGGGTCAGAAAATCTCAAGCACTTTTCTGCAGCAGAGAATGACATTTTCTGAACCGACTTTGGGGCCCTGTATCTCAGGGCCACTTAGTGCTAGGAACCCCATCTTTGGATATGTTGTAGTGCTAGTTCAACTGGGTTGGCACACCCAAGTGGCCCTGAGATACGGGGCCCCAAAGTCGCGTCGGAAATTTTTTTTTTTTGCTGCAGAAAAGTGCTTGACTCGAGTATAAGCCGAGGGGGGCACTTTCAGCACAAAAAAATGTGCTGAAAAACTCGGCTTATACTCGAGTATATACGGTACTTGGCTACTTATGACAAGCTCATGATAGACTGCAAGCAAATCATCTAAAAGCAAACATGCATGGGTGGTGATGCATTTGAGTTTAGTAAATTACTCTATACTTAAAGCACAACTAAACCCAAGAACAAAAACGTAACATTACAGCTTACTAGTTCTTAGTTGTGGTGGTCGCACTAGTTTCCATTTTTAGGAACAGTTCTCTCATCCTTGGAAACACACAGGAATTATTGAACATTTTGGGTTATGCTGCTACCCAACGGGATTACACGCTAGCTTCAGTTTTTTGCTAATGTCCTATAAAGGATGGATGTCTTTTCTTCAGCTTCACCGATTCATGACAAAGGATAAGTCCACCTATCTGAACATGTTACACCCATATTTGGGATGTAATATGTTCAGCACCCCCCCCCCCCCCCCAACACACACACACACACACCCACACACACACACACACACACACCACTGATCCCCCTCCCTAATTGTGACAGCAGGCGGGGGATCTCCCCGTACCCGCTGTCACAATTTGAAACCAGCATGGCCGTGCAGGGCTCCGCACACTCAGCTACATCCTTCATTCAAAAAGGTGTGTGAATGAATTACAAGTACTGTCCGCCATTGTGGCAGACAGCATGTAGTTCTCAATAAACTGCGAGGGATCTGATGAGCGCTCTCATAGTTCAGATTCTTCCTGCTCACCAGTAACTGTCTGCCCGAATGAGAGGTACAAGCAGCCCGCTTTACTAAGTCTGCATTGCACCCATGATCTGCTGATCGCTGATCGCAGATGCAATGGTCTGCAGGCTTCTAAGGAATATACAGTATGTCACAAAAGTCAGTACACCCCTCACATTTTTGTAAATATTTTATTCTATCTTTTCATGTGACAACACTGAAGAAATGACACTTTGCTACAATGTAAAGTAGTGAGTGTACAGCTTGTATAACAGTGTCAATTTTCGGTCCCCTCAAAATAACTCAACACACAGCCATTAACGTCTAAACCTCTGGCAACAAAAGGGAGTACACCCCTAAGTGAAAATGTCCAAATTGGGCCCAATTAACCATTCCTTCCCCGGGTCTCAGGTGTGAATGGGGAGCAGGTGTGTTAAATTTGGTGTTATCGCTATATACATACATATACATATACATATACATATATACACACACACACACACACACACACACACATACAGGGAAGCAGCCTGTTTACCTTCGGGCTTCTCTCTCAGCTATCCTCCTCTGCTTTGCGTGTTCTTGGTAAGTTGCTCGATCTCGCCCAAAAGAGTCGAGATTTGGTGCCATGACAGCTTTACCTGTGAATTTGCGTAAAAAAACTGCAAATCAGACAAGTTACTGGACATCTTAATTTATCAAGCACCAAATGTCTAAGAAATATCTATGTCAGAATAACAAACCATGATCAAAAAATTGTTCCCATAATAATTCTATTATCTTGACAACTCACAGCCCCTAAACTGTGGCGTCCACTGCCGTCCAGGATTCAAAACAAAGTTGTAAACATGATTTGATTGTTTATAAATTATATTTTGCAGACATTTATTCAGAAAACATTTACAAATCTTACACGAGTGCCCAAAAGACTATAATATCAACATAGTTTATTTTTTAAAAAAGAACCTGTCCTCAACTTAAAAAACCAAAAAAAAAATCACACAAAATATATTATTTCAAATGCAGTTCCCTTCATAAATACATTTAATATTCTCTTGCAATGTGTTGGAATCCCGTGCAATGAGTGCCGCCCTCTCCCTCCTTGCATGCAATAGCCCTCTCCTCTTCTAGGAGTGTCTTACAAGTCTTTGTAATGGTCCAAATCCCAACCTCTCCCTACATAACATTTTACGTAGCAACCGGGGGAGGAGTGAAGAGGAATATTAGACAATGTCCATTGAGGGACAGCTCTGATTTTGAGGGCTGTTGACTTGACATCCAAGATGGTGGAGCAGTCTTGTGGTTTTTGGATGTCTACACAAGGAGGATTTTACATGTGAATAACATGCCTAAAATATGGTAAATCTTATTTAAGAGTGTTTATTATCTGGTGACAGAGTCTAAGTGTAGACGCCAGTTTATTTTAACGGTAAAACGTTAGTGGAATTTTACTCAATACTACTAGATAAAAAAAATTATGTTCTTCAGCAAGGAACATACATTCCGCATTAAAAATTATTTTGATAGCATAAGTGTGTGCTGTTAATTGTCTCCAGCATTGCTCCTGTTTCTGCTTGTGAGGCTGCCATTTTGCTGAAACTCAGAGTCCCTGAGCAGCAGTAAATTTTTAGGCACAGTGCCTAAAAAAAAAAAAAATAAAGAATAAACCAACTGAGCATGTGATGAGAAGGGTGAGACAGTCTATTGCTGGATTCTAAACCGTAGAGAAACTAATTTTTATGTTTTATATAGTAACGTTCCACTTAGATATTGCACTAGGTAAGAAATTGGCCCTTAAACTGCAATTATGTAGCACCAGTTCACAATTTTGGTAGAAAGCATAAACCCCAACTACTTCTCAAACTGAAAATATAAGTCCAGCTGTGATATTAAAAAGCTAAATACAACCAGTGATCTATCTAAATCTGCAGCATGAGGAAAAAAATAAAAGTGGTGAAGGAAGAAAGGTCTTACAACAATCAAATGAAAAGAAAAGAAATCAAAAGAAGAGAAAAGAAATCAAAAGAAAAAAAAAAAAAAAAGAAAGAAAAGAAAAAGAAAGAAATCAAAAGAAAGAAATCAAAAGAAAGAAATCAAAAGAAAAGAAATCAAAAGAAAAGAAATCAAAAAAGAAAGCAAGGAGCATACACTGCAGAGCAAAAAAAATAATATTTTTTTTTTTTAAACAAAATCTTAGATCTAAATTAGTAAGATCATTTAAAGCAAAATATAAAATACTGGCATATCAATTTTTAGGAGAAATATGGTTTACAGCTGCATGTGTCCCATTACTTCAAATTTACAGGTCAAATACCTATTCCCCAGCTAAAGTGCTGGGGGTGTTACCAGTCAGGCAGGCTGATGAGGTCACAATATCCGACTACGCAAATCAGAGGAAGCTTTGTATTCATTGACAGAATACAACACTATCTATGAATGGCTGAGCACCGCTCAGACCGACTCAGTTTTGTTCCGGGTGAGACAGGAAGGTCTTGCGCCTGGAACACAGTGCTGTATACTGTATGAGCCTCAGCTACATACAGGTTATACAGTACATTCAGCAGCCACACATATTGGAGGGAAAGTTTTTTTTGGGCCAGCTTGGCCCGAACTATTTAAAAACTAAAGCTGGAGATCAGCTTTAAGACGTACATGTGTTTAGATACATTCAGGAGTATCTGGATGCAGAGAAGTCCATTTTCTCCAAACATAGCTAAACTGAATGCATCTAATTGCACAGCACAAATGGCACCATTTTAAATGACATGTATTTATTCACTCTTTAAATGTCTTATGAAACACATGTATGCAATTTCCCACTCGAATATTTGTTTTTTACATTTTCTCAATAGAGTCTATGGAATGATTATTAGCCATGCCAAGCTTCCAATAGACCACTTTTATCAAGAACAAGTTGATAGAAAATAAAACATAAGCACTGTGGAATGTCCTGTACGATAAGGCATTAAAGTGGTTGTAAACCTACAGGTAAGCCTAGATTTAAGCTTACCTGTAGGTCCAAGAAATATCTCCTAAACCTACACGGTTTAGGAGATATTTGCCAAAAGACAGGCACCGCTGTTAATGGTGATACGCCGCGAGTGGTGGCTCCCGTGCGCATGCATGGAGACGTCATCGCGGCTCCGTCGAATGACAGTGCCGGAGCAGGGAGACCCACCAAGAAGATGGAGGCTGCATACACAAGGGGACAGCGGTGACTTTGCTGGCTCCTGTGTCAGGTAAGTGACACATAATGGAATACTATGTGATGCATAGTAGTTCATTATGCTTTACCTTTGCAGGGAAACAGAGGAAGTAAAACCCATCAGGGTTTACTTCCTCTTTAAGGAGCTGGAGGTGATCTGCATGTCATGCTTTCAGCTCAATTCCAGGGACATCCAAATAAATATTCTGCAAGGTGAAAGAAGTGGGCAATGCTGAAGAGCAAAAAAAGGACAGAACATGAGGAACTGGCACACAGACTGGATTGAATGCACACAAATGGCAGACAGAAAAAGGTTTTAGCTAAGCCTGTAGACCCTTCAGGATCCAGAAAGTGAATTTGTCAAAAAATACAGTTGCAGCCAAAGTTTGAGCTTCCTTAAAACACATTTTAAAGCAGAACTGAAGGTATAACACTTGTGAGTGGGCAGCCTATTATTTGCATAAGCAATGAATGCAATGTCTCTAATAAAAAAAAATACACCCATCTGCCTTCTCACAGCAATCTCTGGCATGTAGGGTGAGCTGCGCATGCACAACTCAGCTTACATCTCTAGCATGATCCCCGTGTGCGCAGAAGTTACACTATCCCATACTGGTCAATAAAGAGGTTCGAAGACTGGCATTCAGATTCCTCCCCCCCTCCGGTGCCACAATTGGCACTGTGGGCATTGGTAGGATGGCACAGAAGCCTCTGCAGAGGCTCTCCACGACTCATGTCCCTCTCAGAGCCACTGGTGATCGGCTCTGTTTACATCACATAACCAGCTTTCAGGTCATATCCGAAGATGCCCCGTTGTGTCTTGTGGCATGCGCAGTAGGGAACCAGGCAGTGAAGCCGCAAGCTTCACTTCCTGATTCCCTGACAGAGGATGCCGACATCGCTGGAACAGGTAAGTGTCTATTAAAAGTCAGCAGCTGCAGTATTTGTAGCTGCCGACTTTTAAAAAAAATATAAAAAACTTCAGGTGGACCTCCTCTTTAAAGTGATTGTAAATCCTCAAGGTTTTTCACCTTAAAGTTATTAAAGCTAAACACATTTTTTAATCTTAATTCATTGTTTGCATTAAAAGGTAAAAAAAAAAAAAAAATGTTTTGTTTCTCTGTGCCCCCTTCCCTATGTGAAGGGGAAGAGAGGGATCAACGCTGTACACGGCATTATCTTTTCTCCCCTTACTTCTTTTTCACACAACATTCCAGCAGCAGCAGGAGCCATTGGCTCTTGCTGCTGACAATTAAATGCAGTAAAAAGGAAATTGGGCGGGTCTAAGTTGCAAGTCTACGGAGCGCGGCTCTCTAGACACAGGTCAGGAGCACACAGACCACGCTTCTCCCCACAGCCAGTGGTTGGCTATGGTAGTCCCAAAACGAAGAGTAGGAGACAAGATCAGCGCCCAGGACCCCAGAAGAGAAGGATCGGGGGCCGCTCTGTGCAATACCACTGCACAGAGCAGGCAAGTATAACATGTTTGGTATTTGATTTTGAAAAATAAAAAAATCTTTGACTTTAGTAACACTTTAATGCATTCTATGCATTAAAGTGAAAAACCTTCTGTGCTGTAGCTGCAAACTCCTCCCTTCTTACCTGAGCCCAATTCGATCCAGCAATGTGCACAAACCCAGCGGCTCCAGCTGCTGTCTCTCCTCATTGGACAGATTGATATCAGCAGGAGCCATTGGCTCCCGTTTCCCATTATTATTAAAAAAGTGAAAATCCCAAAAAAGGAGGGGACATTTTTCAATGGGGATGCTAGTTCTGATAACCTGGGGGTGCCCAGTGGATTCCCTTAATTTGCAGGAATTTTCCCTCACTTCCTGTTTTGGCTATGAGACAAGAAGTGAAGGGAAATCTCCCCAATGGGACACAGGTGGCAAAGAATAAACTGGCAAGAGGTATAACCCTCCCTTACTCTATCCAAAATGGAACAAAATAGGTTTTGCCTATGTAGCACCCTCTACCAATAGGTAGGTGCTAGTAATAGTTTTTTTTACTAGGAACTGTCAGCACAGGCAAATTTAGGAAGGCCTATGCTGCAAGCCAGGCTGTGTTTTGATCTGGGGGCTGGGAGTGGTCAGAGTAGCAGTGGGTGTGACCACCTGTGCTCCAGTTCAGGAGGCGCCTCCCCTGCTTCCAGGGAAAATGTTCTGGAAGAGAGGCTGGGCCTAGAACTGGAGTGGCAGGCAGCTCATGTGGGAGCCCTGACCAATCCCCAATTGGTATTGGCAGGCCTCCTATACAAGCGGAGGTAACATGCCACTGGGGGGAGATGTCGGCTGAGTGAAGTGAGCAGGAGGGCAACCCCTTATGGGGGGGGGGGGGTGTACCGATCGCAGGAGGAGGCCCATGGAGAGTTTTGAGGAAACTTTGCCTCTACACGGTCATTGGCGATGTCTTTGTTATCACACGGTCGGTGATAAAGAACTCCTGGAGCAGAGGGGCAGGTGAAGCTGGTCGGAACTTATGGTCTGGTCAAGTTCCTCATCAAGGACTCAGGGCAGTGCAAGGTCGGTGAGTGTTACCACAGTGGAGGGCTGGATGTGCCAGGAAGTCTGTGAAAGAACTTTGCTTCAACATGGTCATTAGCAAAGTCTTCATCATTTACACAGTGAATGATGAGGAGTCCTGGATCAGAGGAGAGACTGTGGGGATCTGTGTCAAATCTGTGTGGCCTGAGGGCACAGGATTTGCAAGCTGGGCTGGCAACAGTAGTCCACCATCCATATCAATGCTTTTAAACTACTGGGCCTCTGGGGAGAAGGCGCTGCAGGCCTCAGGCCTAGTGGCAGCGAGCAACCAGAGCCTGCTTAGGGACTCATTCAGAGGGGGTCCTTATTGCTCAATAGAAGAGGATGTGACATTTCACTTCAAGAAGTTTTGTGCAGGAGAGAAGAAGTTCTGGGACCATCACTCTTACACGGTCAAGAGTGATGTCCTCACCCTTTACACGGTAATGGATGAAGAATTCTTGGAAGAAATAGTCTGCAGGAGTTGAGCAGAGGAGACGCAACAGGCTGCATGGAGATGCAGGAGGAGAATTATACTCAGTACATATGTACATCATTTCTTCTGGCTCTAACTTTGTGCTAGTGAAAGTAATCTTTAAATTATGATATCAAACAAACGATTCTTTGGGCATCCCATATACCCTTTTCCCATTCAAGTTGTACCCCCCCAATAAAACAAAAAATAAAAAACAAAAACAGCAAAAGACTGTTCATTGTCTCTGCAAGTGATGTTTGAAGCTTGGCAGCGGGGTGAATTGTCTGTTACTAGTGGCAGCTACACCTATAGTTCTACTTTAAACACATTGGCTGATGATAATTTGATGCTTAGAGCCAACTTCACTTGACTGCATGATTGACGGTTTATAAAAAGAATAAACCTGGTACATATTTAGTATTTTTCTTTTTCTCCTATGTAGTTGTGAAATCTTTCCTAAACCATCCATTTAACCTGCAGCCAGAGAGGCAGGCCTCTACACTAGGGTATAGAGCGGGGCTCAGCAAGAATGTAGTGGCAGGCCAGCTTAAGGAGGAACCACTTAAGGTATTAAAATGAGCAATCGAATAAACACACAGGGCTTTCATTTAGTAACATAGTGGAGAGAACAGTGATATAAACTCGCTGACACCAGTCTGACTTCAACTATTCTATTGCAATCGGTAATGAAAACTGATCTGCAATTGCCTTCTAGGGGTAAATGCAGATAAGTGTTCGCTTTTGCAAATTCATTACACATTTCAAAGGCCAAATTTACCCAAAATGGATTTTGCGTGGTTAACAGCCACTTGTATCGCACAGAGGTTTTAGAGATTACATAAGTGTACCAAGAACTGCAATAGGCATTGCAAAACGGCAAATAAGGTGGTTATGCTCCTTTGATGGATTTTTAATAATATGGATCAAAAGGGCAAATTTCACTTTTAGTATAGCTGTCCTTTATGGACCTCCAATGCCCAGCAATGGATTCCCTGTTGGGAAATATTTACCCGCAACCTAAGCCCAGCACTTCTAACAATGCTGGCTGAGTCCTGACTAACATGTCCACAGCAGTTCCCACTTATTCCTATAGATGGATCTATACTTGTATTCCAGTATTTGACTTGGGGTATAGCAGCCTCTCCATATGAATGGAAGGGGCACACAAGGTACATGCCCAGGGTGGGGGTGAAGATGTATTGGAAAAAAAAAAAAAAAAAAGAAGGTACAGTTCTGGCACCGCACAGTGAAGAGCACAGGTGCAGCGCAGCAGGTAAATACATACCCAAATGGAATCCACTAAAAAAAGGGGGTCTATAAAAGGACTATTTACAGATTATACTGCCCGTTATGGATTTGTGGCAGGGACAGAGACACAAACTACTGCAAGACAATATTAACACTGGCAGTTCAGACATAATTGATTGACTAGCATTTCTAGGACTGACCACAAACCAATGGAATATTGGTTTTGGGTGGAGCTGGCCTATAAAGTGCATTGACAAAATAACTGACACATGGACACACAAGGCTTAAGATAGTACATGACAGTCTCTCCCACATGTCCACAAGGACACACTGCAACAGTGATGAGCATCAATTTGACCACCTAAACCAGCTCTGAAATGGTTAAAGCACAGACATTGCAAGTGATTTACTAACAAGGTCGTTCAATGAATAATAAAAACCTTCAAGATGGACTGACTTGAATGGCTCGAAAACTCCGAAGATTCATCTTTAATATCATCTTGTCGTCTTTGGACAAGGCGGGCAGCTCGCTGTTTGAACAGCTGGTGCATTGCCGTTTCAAGTTCGATAATCAGAGGCACCTGAAAAAATACAACAACATTCATAATAGCCAGCCTTTGTGCATGCATCGGGGACAGGTTATTCCAAGCACTAAGAGGACTTCCCGAGAACAGTCTACTTTTCTCTTTCCAATCAACACGTCAAACACAAGAAAAATGCAGTCTGTAATGACTAAAAACAAAGTAAAATTCAAAATGTTTGATAGTACACAGTGCAATGTACATGAAACCATCCCTGCCATCTCATGGTGTCAAAAAGAAAGAGAACCTTAACATCTATTGCCATATAACCCAGATATACACCCTCCCCTTATATGGCCTCAGAAACTGGCATCCTCAGAGAGTCGACTTACCTGGTCTACCCAAAAGATTGTGGGGTGGAGAAGCGATTTATTATTTTACCATCTTAATGGGCCGCTATCACATAAAAATGAAATATCCAAGACAGTTTTCTGCTGCACTATATTGAGAACATTGTTTCCAACTGCATCCATAAAGGCACGTTGAAACAAGGTAGAGAGGTGCACTGGTGTAAGCTTTTGGTGGAAACTGCAGAAATGCTCCAAATAAAGCCGTATCAAACCTCTGGCGGAGCAGAATTAATATGTACAGCAATGCACTATAAAGAGTCCTCTACCAAGACCTTTTTATTTTCCACAAACATAGGTTAGCCTAAAGCCTCATACACACGATCGGACCTTGTACAAACTTTCCCGTGGATTTTTGTACAAAGGGCGTTGGCCCCAAGTTTGTATTGCATACACAAGATCTGAGTTTTTAGGCAACAAACACGAACGTAGTGAAGTTTCAACGTACTGACGACACGTCAAAAGGGGATACTCCAGCGCCACCCTTTGGTCAACTTCTGTATTGTTGTCTGATCTTTTGCATTGGTTATGAGCATGCGTGTTTGTACTTTGTACAAAAGTCCGATGGTTTTGTGTACACACGATCGGACTTTGCTCCATCAGACTTTTGTTGGCAGAAAGTTTGTCAGTTCGCACAGCCAACAAAAGTCAGATGAAAACTGAAAAAGTTAGTCCGATGGAGCGTACACACGGTCGGATGTTGGTCCAAAACAGCGAACTTGCATGTTTGTTGTCAAAAAGTCTGATCGTGTGTACGGGCCTTTAGCTAGGTCTCTTTTTTTCCTTTCAAAACAGCAGGCTGATCGGGGGAAAAAAAAAAAAAAAAAAAAAACACATTCCTCCATCCACACAAGTGATGTGGATGAAAGAATCTCCCCCGCTGAGCCCCTTTATTCTGACAGCGGGGACCCTACGTTGTAGGAATACACTGATCAACAACTGGTTGCAGCCACTGATCAATGAAAGTTTTCTAATATTCCTTTTGTTGAACAGGGATGGCCACGCATGGATCTAAATTTGGCTGGACCCTGCTGAACTTCAATCAATGACCAGCTTTACTGTACTTGCACGATAGGCATCAGAATATTACCATGTACACCTCACTGAGAAAACCCTACTACACAATTTCTGCACAGGTACGTTAGTGGTGAGAAAGACGTGAGACTTTGGATTCAGCACATCGCAGCTATGAAACAATTAAGGGGAGTTATATTTTCACACATGGTTCATCTAACTGCACTCCAACCAGTTTTGCCCACACAGCCACATCATTCATTTAGAGTTTTGTGAATGAATGAACTATAAGTACAGTCTTCCACTGCAGCAGATGATTTGAGGTCATCAATGAAGTGGGAGGGCACTGGTGATCAATAGTTGATTGATCTTTCTGCTCTCCAGTAAATGTCTGCCTCCACAGGAGGTACGAGCAGACAGCTAAACTGAGATTCTGCAGGAGCCCGACGTTGTACCCTTGATCTGCTGATCGTGACTGCAATGCTCTGCAGGCTTCAGAAAAATAAATAAAAAACGTGCATAATTTTGCAGGTATTGTTTATTTAAAAGGTGAAATTAAGTCAGGCCTGGCTTTAGTTTATACTTGCCTTGCATTTGTTCAAATCTGGAAGGAAAAGGCATTTGCAAGCTACAACTCACACAATGCCAAGGACCCTTTCCCCACCACTCTGTCACAGCGTAGCCCATTATCAATGATGTATGTGGGGCTGCACAGTTAAAAATTGGATGATGCATTTTAGTTGCAAGGTCCAATTAATGGTATGCTCGCTTCAACTTTAAAGAAGCTTCAAGTAGTGCTGACACGTACTGAAAGCTGTTAGCAGCGTGTTAAGTTAAAACACACCATTAAGATCTGTGTTTACCCTTCCCAAACTGGAGCGCAATAGTTCTTTAATGGCTACAAGTTTGCTGAAAGTTTGGCAAATGCTGTACAAAAGCTTGCTGTACACACAGCTCTCTTAGGGCCCTTTCACATGGGCTGTACGATCAGGTCTGCCTATCAGTTTTACAGGCCTGATCGGATCCTCCATTCAACCCTATGGAGAGGCGGATATTAGTTGAGGTCCGCCGTTATCTGATCTGGTCCGCAAAATCCAGACAGATGAGGGTCCTATTTTCCATCCGTCTGGCTGATCGGATGAAAAACGGACAGGCGTTCTGTTTTCATTCGATCGCCCCATAGAGGAGAGCAGGACTGGGCTGAGCAAGTAGATCAACGGAGCGATCCCTCGCTGAGCAAGTAGATCCGGTCCAACGGAGGTGCCCTGTGTGAAGGGGCCTTACAAACTAAAATGTATGTGTACAAGGCCTAAATGCATCTATGTATGATTAATGGGACCTGCAAGATTATTTTGTGCACTTCTCTAGAGCCAGAGGACAAGAAACTATCATTTAGATGCCAGCTACCTGATTCTTGGATTTGTCCAGGCCTGATAAAAGATTAATGTAGGCCAACATTATATTAGTAACCAGATCTCCAGTCTTATTAGGAAGAATTGAATCCACACTTATTCTGGAGACCCACTTTAACCTATTCTTTTCCATTGTAGTTACAAGCACCATATCCTAACAAAAGGCTGTCCCAAAATTTAAACCCAACAGTAGTTAATTAGAAGACCTAAAAAGGCACATGGAAGTCAAATATGTAGAAATCAAGAGATAAGCGAGTGGTCCAAATAGAAAACCAGGAATGGTTTAAGGCCATAAAAAGTCAAAACCCTAAGACTAACTGCAGACTGCTGGCCATTTAAAGAAAGAACTATATTAAAATGTGTATGAAAACTGGCGTCACAAAAGAACATTTTTATTGCATCTGCAAGAGGTATGCAAAGTGACATTTTGCTTGTCCAATAATAAAAATAGAACACGCTTGGACTAAATTGGCATTGGATTCAAATATGGAAATAAAAATAAAAATCTTAGGCAAACAAGCGCTGAGAAAACACAAGTACAATAGAAATGTTTGGAGATAATAATGTGAAAACCAAAAAAGGTCTGAAACGTTAGAAGACTAAAAATGATTGCATTCTTACCTTTTCACGGAAACACTCAAGCAAGTCTTGGACATACCCTCGCATTTCTTGTAAGAACTGATACTGTTCTGCATTATCCCCAGAACACCCTTCTAATCGGCTAATTGCTTTATTGGAGTCTTGCCGGCTTTGCTCATGTTTCTCATACATTTCCAGATTTGCTTTGTGAGTGTCCTCCATTGCTCTGAGCCTGGTATAAAACATTACACGTGAGCAAATGATTTTGTCTGTCCCTATTTCTGCACACAAAGTATTTGCAACAATAGCTCCCAACTTTAAACCACACACCATTCTGGCATCATTTTTTCTTTCAAACCTTACATCACAAAACACATTCCTGACAAGTAATACAGGTGTACAGAAAGGAGTTGAGTCTCTAATTATTAGCAGCCAGTGGGAGTTAAAAACCTGAAAACTAACTTTAGAGCAGAACAACCAGTTAAAGAAATTCTATCAAGATATATTAGTCTTCCAAAAACAATGACATAAAAGCAAAGCTATAAACAGCATAAAAGAAAACTCACCTTTCACTAAAAAGATAACTTAATTGCTATGCAATTTGTTTTGTAAATTAAGTCCCCTTTCACACTTATACGACTTGTCCCACGATTTGAGACTGCAAAGTAGCATGACAAGTCGTTCCCCATGATTTTCAATGATAGCCATTTATATTAGTACGACTTCAAGTCGTTCCGACTTCAAAGTAGTCCCTGCACTACTATGGTCCTATTTTGATGCCACTTATACAGGCATTCCTAGAAATCGCTGCAAAGTCGCACAAGTGTGAAAGGGGCCTAAAGAGGAACTTCATCCAATAGAGGAAGTTCCACTTTAAGTCGTCCTCCCCCCTCCACAATTGGCATATCATTTTTTTAGGGGGGGGTACCTAGTTTTGACAGGCACCCAGCTTCTACTTCTGCCTGGATCGCCTTGGTGGTCTGAGTGGAACTTCTCTGCTCACTCTCCCTTCTCGCAGTCTTCTGGGACAAGTTACAGGTCCCCAGAAGACTGCAGGACCATTCACAAAGCGCCGTGCAGCGTGACTCGCACATGTGCAGCTGGATCCCTAAACTGGCAAGTGTCCTGCTATTAAAAGACTTAATTTTTTTTTTTTCCAAAAGGGAAGAACCTCTTTAAAAAGGTTATTAGAATTACTTTTCACCCTTACAATGCAGCTGCTGTAATTCTTGGGAAAAAAACGGGAAGTGCTCCAAACACTGTTGGCGTTCAGAATGCTTCGCACATGTACATCATTTTGTGCTCAGCTCATTATTATAATTGAAGTTGCACTGATACAAATCAGGTTTTAGACATGTCTTGCAATAGTGGATTAATTTTTTGGTGAGATCCTTGCTAATGCTCATCAACTTCTAAAAAAGATGCAGATGATAGTTTCTCATTATTAGATTTGCTCAGGTGAATATAATAACAAACAGTCCCTTCCATTCACAATGCAATTAGAGGGGACATAAAAAACAGTTATTTCTTAACAGAGAATGGCATTAATCTGCAATGATTGCCAACAATGCACATCGTTCACCTAGCAGTTTTTTGAAAACTGGGAGGTATACTATAACATTTTCCAAAGCAATCCAACTCATAAGTTTGTGCCCAAGGTTTATCAAACTGTACAGTGATCAAACGAACTGTTGCATGTAGGCTTAACCTTGTATACCTGTGGCCCTCTGTGAAACTCATTGTCATCTCTATTTTTGGTCCACAAGTTCTAGTGACACAGCCCTGGCCCAGAAAGCAACCTCAGTAGGAAAGCCATTTGCTCAATTCTTGATTCCATCCGACTTCTTCGGTTCATGGTTGTTACACAAAAGCTTTACGGTTCCTGGTGCCATACAACAAAGGCCAGGGCAACTGAAAGCCTGCGGTAGTCCCCCAAAGGAAAGCTAGTCTGCCCTACCTGTCTTTAAGCTGGTTCTTTACCAAATCAATAGTAACAGGAGTCATCTCATTATTGGGAGTTTTGAAAGAGACAGAATTATCTGGTTTTGGAGGTTTTGTTTCAGCAGATCCAAAAGCAGAATAGGCGTAAGGGACATTGTAGGATGAACCATAGGGTATCCCTTGGTAAGTGCTTGGGTAGAACAAATTATTTGTCTCGGCAGTCTGGGGCGCTTGGACCTGAAAGAGAAAAGACAATATTGGTAAAATTATGCAGTAATGAAAGGTCTTTTATTAAAGTATCGAATTATAATTTTGCAGTTTAACAGTTCCTTCACCTGGTGATCCTGACAGTAACATACTTGCTGTTCTAAGGTGTTAAAGCCTAACTAGTCTTAAAGCAGATTTCCAGCTTTAGTTACTTTAAATCGTTTTTTTGGGCCAAGTTGTTCCATCTGTGAGACAAGACCCTTCTCTGTCTTACACCAAGAACAAAACAGTGTGGCACTCAGGCATTCATAGGCAGCTTTGTATTCCCTGAATACAAAGCTTCCTCTTATTGGCTAAGATGGAGAGGCGGGCAAATGACATCATGAGCTCCGCCATTCAGAGGAAGCTTTGCATTCATACAGAAAATAAAAAGCTGACAGAGAATGGCTAAGCACCACTCAGTCCAACTATTTTGTTGGGCAGGAAGGTCTCATCTAACAGATAGAACACAATGCTACTGGATGTAACTGAGGCTTTACACAGTTTATACAACGCACCAAGCGAGGTCACCTGTTAGTGTAGGAAATAGTGCATTTGGGCCACCTTGGCTCAAACAATTAAAAGTGACAGTAAAGCTGGAGATCAGCTTTAAAATTGCTCCCCCTCCCTCCTAACTAGCCTGTGTAAAAAAAATAAAAAAAAAGTAGAAGTGTATATACTTCTCTATTTCCGGCCCGCTCCAGTCATGTGATCTCATGTCAGCCAGTGACACGATGGCTGCAGGTAAAAGGAGAGCGCACGACAATGTCTGTGAAATCCGGAACAATGAAGTCACCCATAGGCTACTATGATGCAGCCGTTGATGGTGCCTCCTCTACTATGTAACCGCTGTTGTCTGACACAGGGGAGCCGGATTACATGACTGGATGAGGGTGGGCTAAAAATACTGTAGGCAAGTATACACATTTTTTTTGTTACACAGGTTAATTAGTATAGGTGTAAGGAGGGGGAGGAAGTATTTTTTTTAAGACTAGTTAGGCATTAGCAGAAATTCTACTTTAATGTTCACTTACTGTAGTACGAGGAGCAGTTTCACCAATTTGGATAAAGGACCTTCAAAACATACAGATCAGTGGGGAAGTGTCAAATTTTAAGGATTTCCCCTCACCTCCTGTCACGTTGACAGCCTTTTGCCAGAGAGGAAGTGGGGGACTCTTCCACAACAACAGTTTTTGTTTTTTGTTTATAGAATGGGAAAATTAGAACCCATGAAAGACTTATTTGTCTGCAACTCTGTTGCAGATTTTACTTTACTTCCTGTCTGGTGAAATCACTGACAGGATGTGAGAGTAAACTTCTCTAACAGAGACCCATCAAAAAATTGGCTGGACAAAAACATTACCTCTTAGAACTGTGCAAAACATTCTGGTATTATATGCCAGTTGTACCAAAAGAAAATGCCCACCTGTGGTATACTAATTCCTTTTCGTATCTGTTCTTGTTCCCAGCGACTGATTTCTTCATCTTGCTCCCCTGTTGCCAGAGCTTCATCATCACTTCCCTCGATTCCTGCAACAGAGAGAACACAGTTGTGGAAACTGCAATGTCTGAAATAAGGGCCCAAACGGAGGAAAAATGCTGCCAATATGGTATGAAATGAACACCTTAATGAGGACCTCTAGCACCATATAACTTTATTTAGATATATACTGTGCTTAGAAATCAAAAAGGAAGAACTCCGGACAGCCGCACACCGAGAAAATAAAATCCAAAGGGTTTATTTAAAAGCAAAAAACACTACAATCCAAACACGGCAAAAAAGGGGGGTACAGAGCTGACGCGTTTCGCACCACAACTAGTGCTTACTCATAGCTGATGAACTCACAAATGAATATCAAATATATATGCATCACATGATTGTTTGATGGAAAAAGGCTGTTACCAGCAGCTGAAAACTAGGTTTAAATTGAATATCAACATGTGCTGCTAGGCTGATCCTGCAGAGTGAGAATGACCACTTTAAAAGAAGCCTGATGTTGTTTAAAGACAAACTTGAGTGAAAAGTTTATAAGACCTGATAAGAAAATTGCATAAAACCATCAAGTGTGCGCACAGTGTTGTGTGTACACACTTAGGAGGGTCCATTCAATAGAATAGCCCAACCCAATTGCGATTTCAATGAATGTTATAGTAAAAAAATGTTATCGTGTGTAAGAACTATTGAGATACATTTAAATAAAAGAAATATATATATATATATATATATATATATATATATATATATATATATATATATATACTCTCCAAAAACAAAGTCTATATATTTGTGATAGCGAGTGGGTGAGGAAGTGGATAGTGAGGTATGAATATAACCAATTATTGGTATTATATATATCCGCTAACCAAATCGCTGTGATGAAATCGCTAACCAAATCGCTATGATAAGGTTTGTTGAACAACACTTGTCGAGAACCACCTAGTGAATTGAAAATTGTATTTAACTACTATACTGGTGATACTAATACTTACTAAAGTGATACAGGTACACTGTGTGTCTTAAGTTATTTTAAGTTATTTTGAATTATTTTAAACGTGCTTCCTGGTGTGAATTTTAGTGTCCAAGACTTCACTTATATACCGTGTGGCTAGGCATGTTCAAAAATAAAATAAAAAATAAAAGATAAAAAATGATAAATAACAAAATATAAAGTGTGAAGAAAAAGAGTGAATAGACAATCGTGCACCCTGAAATGGTGTATCTATATGATTGATCTTGGACACTAAAATTCACACCAGGAAGCACGTTTAAAATAATTCAAAATAACTTAAAATAACTTAAGACACACAGTGTACCTGTATCACTTTAGTAAGTATTAGTATCACCAGTATAGTATTTAAATTCACTAGGTGGTTCTCGACAAGTGTTGTTCAACAAACCTTATCATAGCGATTTGGTTAGCGATTTCTTCACAGCGATTTGGCTAGCGGATATATATAATACCAATAATTGGTTATATTCATACCTCACTATCTATTCACTTCCTCACCCACTCGCTATCACAAATATATAGACTTTGTTTTTGGAGAGTATATATATATATATATTCCACATATTTTGAATATTATGTATATATTTCTTTTATTTAAAATGTATCTCAATAGTTCTTACACACGATAAAATTTTTTTTACTATAACATTCATTGAAATCGCAATTGGGTTGGGCTATTCTATTGAATGGACCCTCTAAGTGTGCACACACCACACTGTGCGCACACTTGATGGTTTTATGCATTTTTATGCAATTTTCTTATCAGGTCTTATAAACTTTTCACTCAAGTTTGTCTTTAAACAACATCAGGCTTCTTTTAAAGTGGTCATTCTCACTCTGCAGGATCAGCCTAGCAGCACATGTTGATATTCAATTAAACCTAGTTTTCAGCTGCTGGTAACAGCCTTTTTCCATCAAACAATCATGTGATGCATATCCTGTAAGCATATATATTTGATATTCATTTGTGAGTTCATCAGCTATGAGTAAGCACTAGTTGTGGTGCGAAACGCGTCAGCTCTGAACCCCCCTTTTTTGCCGTGTTTGGATTGTAGTGTTTTTTGCTTTTAAATAAACCCTTTGGATTTTATTTTCTCGGTGTGCGGCTGTCCGGAGTTCTTCCTTTTTGATTTCGAATCATTGTGCTATTAGCCAGCACCTGGGGCTCCCACACAGGAGCAGGAGCATTCGCTTGGGAAGGAGAGTCTTGGAGCGGTGGTTGTTTGTTTCTCATCTGCACATAGATATATACTGTGGTGTGGGTGGCACCCTGGCAGTAGCATACAAGTGAACATTTCTACAAAAAGGCTCAAAGGCAGCGGTAAAAGGAAAACTCACAGCTGCTACTGAGCTTCTTTACATGTTACTGCCAAATAGTAGCAGTTAGGGAATCAATAGTAATAGGGCAACTCCTCTAAAGCCCCATACACACTATCAGATTTTCTGCTGATTTTTTCCCTTCAGATTTACCAAAACCATATAATATGAGGTCAAAACTTAGGCGTTTCAATTTGCATGCAATCAGGCAGGCCCTTGTACTACATAGTTTTGGTAAATCTGAAGGAAAAAAATCTGCAGAAAATCTGATAGTGTGTATGGGGCTTTAAAGTTAAGCTGTCCATCACTCACCCTAACGATCTATTCACACCATCTGGTCCTCCATGGTGCATTAAAAACACGCACAACAATAAAGTATGTTGCATTAGGGCAGCTCACTCTTTTTATTTTGGTGATCACAACTGACCAAAAATCATGCAAGCAGCACTCTCAGCACCACATTGCAATGCACATCCACTGGCAAGGTGTTTTGGAACGTTATTCAGATTTAATGCAACTGCATTGCACCAACACTAGTAACGTGCATTACCGTAATGTGATGGTGTGAGTTGGCCCTAATGCAATGCAAGTGGGAATGATGATATAGAGATATATTTTAAAAATACAAAAATCTCTTTCCTACGCATTCAACAGCTATCTAATGTCTATGCCTGGTTTTACCCAAATAACTAACACACAGGAACTGCTTGCTAGAAAGTTCCCGTCACGTAGCACAACCCAAAACAAAACGTCAACTCTAAAAAAGGAACATGTTAATAAAGCTCACCAATTTCCTCAGCTATCTTCTGCCTTTGGGATTTTTCTCGAACTGAGAAAACGATCCGCCTCTTTTCATCATCATCGTCATCATCACTGGCATCGTTCTCATCCTCGCGCACCAACCTTTTACCACCATCCACATCCAAAGATGGAACATCTCCAAGTTCCCGAGCCATCTGTCTCTTCTTGCGAGCAGCATGGATAAAGGCTGCATCTGGGATCTCTCCTTAAAAAAAAAAAAAAAAAAAAATCAGTGATTTTCCTCATCACAAATCAGGGAATGAAAAAAGGAATTTAACCTTAAAAGAGCAATTCTTAGTATGGATGTCACAGCTCTGCCTCTCCAGCTTGTCCTATCAGAGGACGTATTGTATTCATTCAGAAAATACAAAGCCTTCTCTGAATGGTGCCTGTGCGGAGTGGCCCATCTCCTGGGTTCAAAAAGCAGAACAGCAACTCAGCACGGGTCCTGGAAGCAAGTGGAGATCATTGGCCTAGTATGGTAAGTACATAGTTACATTGGTCCAAGCTGTATAGATATTTTATACTTTGGAATAAATCTTTAAGTACACTTTGACAATTTAAATAAAAGAGATATATAAAAGACACAAAGGGTACTACAACAGACCCCACACACATTACCTTAGAAAAAAATGAATTGTTGAAAGCGAGAAAGGAAAAAAAATGAAAGGGTTTGCTGATTTGACAAGATAGAGAGCCAAAATATCAGACACTCAACTTCCTATTGCCTCAATGCACAGTTGCACTACATTCACGAAACTCAGGATGACACTTCAGCTGTCAAAAGTGTAAGCTTTTCCCTATGCTAGTGGGGCACTGAAAATGAAGACATGCACAACGTTTTGTTTGCTTCAGAACAGGATACTGCTTGGAGCCCTTTATAATGAAAGCCTGGGTTGGACACAAGAATCAAAGCATCCAATATGTCCACTGCGGAACACATGAAAATTCTCACTGAAATGGAGTTGTGTTTTCAATAGCAAAGATCATTAATCAAATCCATTTGCAAACATATACTGACTTAGTACCTGGGCGCAGAACATTTAAAGATGACGACAGGGAGTTGGCAAAAGAACCGGCTTTGGGTTTCTCCTCTTCTTTTTCACTTTCTACTTCCATCTCTTCCTCACCAAGGTCACTACCGATGTTCATATCTTCCTGGCCACCATCTTTAACAGCCACATTTCTTATAGGCTGATCTAAATTAAAAGAAGAAAAATACAAAAACGGAAAGAATAAATATCTTTGTGCTCTGACACACAGTTGTCTGCACTTGTCTCTAGTCGCTCTCTTTTGTAGTCTGGAATTGAGGCTGACATAATCCACAAAATTCAACACTTTCCGATCGTGCTAAATTGTCTAAGGGCCCTTTCACACTGATCAGTTTTGTGCTATGTGCTTTTTTATTTTTATTTTTTGTGTTATGTGCTTTTGGTATTTGAAAAGCGGAACAAAAAATCATTGAAAATGTATCCCTTTAAATCCTATGGAACTCTTCACACCAATGCGCTGTGGGTCCAGTTAGTTTTTAAAAGTCCTACATTTTGTGTGTTTGGTGAATATTTAAAAGGGGTTATAAAGGTTCGCTTTTAAAAAAAATAAAATAAACTCTGTACTTACCTGCTCTGTGCAAGGGTTTTGCACAGAGCAGCCCTGATCCCCCCCCCCCCCTTATCCAGCGCTCCTGGCTCCTCCCCTTCATCGGGTGGACCCGCGGAAAGCCCTTGCTCCCGAGCTACCGAGTCCCGCTGCTGCGTCCATTGACACAGACAGTGGTACTTGGACCCACCCCCCGTGTCACTGGATTTGATCGACAGTAGCCAATGGCTCCTGCTGCCATCAATCTGTCCAATAAGAACAAACAGCAGCTGGAGCCACTGGGCTCGTGCACATCGCTGGATTGGATGGGCTCAGGTAAGAAGGGCGGCGGGGGGGGGGGGGGGTGGGGCTCTAGGGCAGCTGCAGCAAAGAAGGTTTTTCGCCTTAAAGCGGTTGTACGTCCGCAAAAGAAAAAAAAAACCCTGCAAGGCAAAGGCATAATGAGCTAGTATGCACCACATTCTAGCTCATTATGAAATACTTACCTTAGAATGAAGCGCCGGCATCATCTCACGATCACCGCTGAGGGAGCAGACATGTTACCTCTGCGTTTCTTACGGGTTCGCGGCTCCGGCATTGTGGGTGGCCAGAGCCGTGATGACATCACTCCCGCACATGCGCAGAAGTCCTCTTTCCGGCAGCATCCACCGGACCTTCAGAGCGCATGCACCACTGCCATCAGCGGCTGCATGCAAGGTGAATATCTCCTAACCCGTGCAGGTTTATGAGATATTCATTTTACCTACAGGTAAGTCTTATTATATGCTTAGCTGTAGGTAAAAATTTAAAAGCAGTGTATACAACAGTTTTAATGCATAGAATGCATTAAAGTGGATGTAAGCCCCAAACATTTTTTTTTATGTCATAATGTAGAGAATAAGATTTCCCTTCATTTGAGCCCAGTCTTGCCTCACAGATTTACCCGAGGCCTGAGCAATCCTCTTTTATTGTTCAGTTAGAAAAATGTTGACAAAGTGCTGAAAACTTTGTCAAAAACACCCCCTTGCTGTGAGTGACAGGTGATTTACATATCTCATGCACTAGCCTGACCACAGGCACATCCTGTGTAAAAAGTTCACAATTCATATCCCCCCCCCGCCCCTCCAGCTCTCCCAGGATTGGTTTTCTTTGCTGTTTTGACTGGATGTTTCTCATCATGGGATGTGATCCACAGACCAGAGTGAAAGGAAATGTATTCTCGAGTGAACAGCAAGAAGAATATAGGGGAGATGTATGTAGTCAGAGTTGGGCAGAGTAGAACATCCAGTGATCTGATGATTGTTATAGTGCAGTGTGTGTGTCTGAGGTCACCTGATCACAGATAACAAATCCTGGTGATGGAAAGAAATGTTATGTGGGGGAGGGGTGAATTTCTCACTTTTTATAATGACACAGGATGTGCATGAGATATGTAAATCACCTGTCACTCACAGCAAGGGGGGCGTTTTTGACAAAGTTTTCAGCACTTTGTCAAGATCTTTCTAACTGAACAATAACAGAGGACTTCTCAGGGCTGGAGTAAATCTGTGTGGCAAGATTCAAATGAAAGGAAATCTTATTCTCTACATTATGAGATATATATTAAAAAAAAAAAAAAAAAAAAACACACGTTAACCCTTTCACTGCCAGGTCTGTACATCTTACAGACCTGACAGAGGGGAGTTTCAGCCACCCGGATTGTGTGTAAAACTAACAGGCAGACTACTGCCTGTCAGGTGAATGCATTTGGGGGGCTGCGCTGCTTGATTGCCTCCACAAACCACTGGTACCGGCGCCCCGACCATGCATTCCTGGCTCCGCTTGCCAATCTGCAGGCCCGGGACGGTCATGGCGGGTGCAGGGGAGGAAGAGCCGAGACACATCTGCTCTCCTCCCTTTCTTGCTGTGACCTGGAAAGCGGCGTGTATGACGTCACTTTCGGGTCAGGCTCTCAGTGTCTCCGGCTAGCATAGCCAGGAAGGGATGTATTGCAATACATTCAGTGGAGCCCATATCTCAATAAAGAGAACCCGTCACCTAAAAACCCATCACATAGGGGATAAATGAAATGTAGGCAATCGGGAGTAAATGACCCAAACCCGTTTATGGTCAATGGTGTTTTTCTCTCCCTAGAACTGGTAGTCAATACGCCCCTTTTATGGTTAGTCTGCCCTCCTTTCATTGGTGGTCAGTGGAAGGTTTACACACAAAAGATCAATAGAGCAGGAAGTGGTTTGTTTACATTATATGAATTACCGTATATACTCGGAGTATAAGCAGAGTTTTTCAGCACATTTTTGTGTGCTGAAAGTGCCCCCCTCGGCTTATACTCGAGTCAAGCAATTTTCTGCAGCAAAAAAAAAAAAAAAAAAAAAAAAAAAAAAATTTCCGACCTGACTTGGTATTAGGAACCCCAAATTTGGTGTGCCAACCCAGTGGACCCAGTATACAACATATCCAAAGATGGGGTTCCTGTACTAAGTGGCCCTGAGATATGGGGCCCCAAAGTTGGTTCGGAAAATGTCATTCTCTGCTGCAGAAAAGTGCTTGACATTTTCCGACCCGACTTTGGGGCCCCATATCTCGGGTCCACTTGGTGCGAGGAAAATTTGGTATAAAAAAACTCAATGGAACCAGCACTACAACATATCCAAGATGGGGTTCCTAGCACCAAGTGACCCTGAGATACGGGGCTCCAAATTCGGTCAACTGTGTCCATCTGCAGCAATGTCATTTTGGGACCCTTTGGGTCCAGAGACCCTGGAGATAGTGGGCATCTAGGAACCCTTAACTACCAAGTTTGAAGTTCGGGGGACCTATGGTGACAAATGGGCACAGTGAGGCATGCAAATGGGCATTGTTGACCCTCTTTTCCACTTACAGTAGCTGCGCATTTCTCACCCTAGGCTTATACTCGAGTCAATACGTTTTCTGTGGTAAAATTAGGTGCCTTGGCTTATACAGTATGGGATTAGTTCATAGGGAACACAAGCCACAGAGCTTTTCCTTGGCCTATGATCTGAGCTACTAAATGACAGTTCGATCACAGACTTTCAAAAGGAGCACTGCCTAGGAGTTTTTTGCAATGCAGTGGTAGTAAGGTGGTTATTGCCTTGCTGACCACAACGATTAGGTCACATGATCAGGCAGTCTCCTCACCTCCACTAGACATTTTAAAGAGAAATAATATCTTTAGGATTTTTATGCCATGAGCCCCATGAGAGGAAGGTGACAAAGGGCCACAATGATTTCATTTGTTTCCCAACTCTTAATGAATCACCTATCTTTAAAAATACTACAACAATTTGCAAAGCAGAAACCAAAGATTTTTACATGTTCTGGGTTGTTAAATAGAAGGACCTGATACCACAATAAAAGTTGAGGACACATATACTTCGATTGTTCTCAAGAAAAAAAAAAAAAAAAAAAAAACACATCTCTAACTAAACCTATTGTGAAGACTCTAGGAGTTATTTATCCAGCTGTCTGTCCAAAGTTCATTTCAAACTCTTAAAGGAAACATATGAACTTTTGCTACCCAGTAGTATTTCAGAAAATATATGACGGTCAAATAATATAAATTATATTCCATCTCAGATACAATTGTGATTTCAGTATCTACTGGTGCAATAGTCATTCTGTACAACAAAGATATCTTATATAGATTTAGAGCATATTAGAAGAAGAAATTATATATATATATATATATATATATATATATATATATATATATATATATATATATATATCCCATGTCTACATAACTATATATCCATATAGCATGTGTTTTACATAGATAAATAAGTACTCATAGTATTTACAAGAGTAACACAATTATCCATATCCAATAATTTTATGTGATTTGAGTAAGTTTACACCCTCACATTGTACTGGTTACCAGAACCTATTGTTCAAAATGGTATTTCTGAATCATAACTATCCATTCAGTGTTTACTATTGTGATTGGCCCTGTCTGTACCATGTGATCACTGTGACCAAATCACAGAGATCAACACAATTGTTGAATGGCAGGAATTAAAACCATCTATTGTGTATAATTGTTATGTGATCTGCTGTGATTGGTCACAGTGATCACATGGTACTGGTACACTGATCCGCTGTGTCAGATCACGCTGTACATACGAGGTGTGTTCTGGGGAAGAGGTCATATGACGTCCACCCAGAGCGGTGAATGTCCCGCCCGGCCATCGAGGTGGTACACAGTCCATGTATCGGAAGACTCATATACCCGCATTTGAAAATAGAGAAGCGCACAGCCGAATGAATTTCTTACCATCCAGTCCTAGGATAACATCTGACTTGGGCTTCGTTTTCTCCTTATCCTCTTTAAATTCCTTTTTAAGGAGTTTTACGATCTTCTTGCTGTGATTTGATTTCTTTATTTTAAAAACTTCTTCCTCTGTATAGTAAAAGATACCATAAAACAAACGATCAGCAACTACAATGGTCAGGAAATAAGAACACATTACACTTTTCCCTCCACTGCGTGTTGGGACATGTAGTGCCTCATCGGGGGGGGGGGGGGGGGGGGGGGGGGGGTCAGCCCTGCTGGGATGGGGTAGTGTGTCATCAGGGGGAGGAGTCAGCCGTGCTGGGACTTGTAGTGTCTTATTGGGGGGAGAAGTCAGACATGCTGGGACAGTTAGTGCCTCATTGGGGGGGGGGGGGGTTAGCTCTGCTGGGACATGTAGTGCCTCATCAGGGGGAGGAGTCAAGCCTGCTGGAACTTGTAGTGTCTTATTAGGGGGAGAAGTCAGCCCTGCTGGGATGTGTAGTGCCTCATCGGGGGAGGAGTTAGTTGGGATGGGTAGTGTGTCTTCAGGGGGAGGAGTCAGCCGTGCTGGGACTTGTAGTGCCTCATCGGGGGGGGGGGGGGTGGGTTAGCCCTGCTGGGACTTGTAGTGCCTCATCGGAGGGGGAGAGTTAGCCCTGCTGGGACTTGTAGTGCCTCATCGGGGGGGGGGGGGAAGAGTTAGCCCTGCTGGGACGTGTAGTGCCTCATCGGGGGGGTTAGCCCTGCTGGGACGTGTAGTGCCTCATCGGGGGGTTAGCCCTGCTGGGACGTGTAGTGCCTCATCGGGGGGTTAGCCCTGCTGGGACGTGTAGTGCCTCATCGGGGGGTTAGCCCTGCTGGGACGTGTAGTGCCTCATCGGGGGGGGGGGGGGGGGGGGGAGTTAGCCCTGCTGGGACGAGTAGTGCCTCATCGGGGGGGGGTTAGCCCTGCTGGGACGAGTAGTGCCTTATCAGGGGGAGGAGTCAGCCATGCTGGGACTTGTAGTGTTTTTGCACTCATGCACCGCCCACTGTTGTGTGATGTCAGTGATGGGGGAATGGGGGGATTCTCTATCACCGGTGGTACTCCCAGCTCTGCATTGCCCATCCCCCACACTCACCCTCCTCGTCATCCTGGAAGCTGAGTAGTTTAGATTTGGGTTCTCTGGCCCGTTGGGCCGCCTGAACAGCGCCGCCGTCTGTGTGAGGGAAGCTGGGGGGTGGAGGGGGAGGAGGAGGCGCGGCGGGGGGCTCGCTGTGCTCCGGGGCCTCATGTTCTCTCTCCTCTTCCTCCGAGTCATTCCTCTTCCTCACATTCACCCGCCGAGCCTTGCGAAACATAGCGGACCGGCCACACCGAACACAGCACCGAGCAACGCCGCGCCGAGCTCCGCACCACACACTGCACCGCTAAAACCCACAGCGACCCCTACCGGACGGCGGCCTCCAATACACCGCGCCAATTACACCACCATAACCAACAGCGACCCCTACCGGACGGCGGCCTCCAATACACCACTCCAATTACACCACCATAGCAAACAGCGACCTCCAATGCACCGCGCTCGCAACCTCTAATACACAGAGCGCAATAAACAAGTGCTTTCCGCAGTGATCCCTCCTTCCGCACGGCGGCCTCTCATACACCGCGCTCTCTTCTGCACGACTGCTGCCCACAGCGATACCTACTGCAAGGCAGCCTTCAATTCAACACCCGTGTCTGCCCTAATGAATGTGTTAGAGCAACACCTAGCGGCAGAGTCTGCTCATCACCACGCTTGAACTAGGCATGGAATTATAGCGGCACTTAGTGGTTGCCAATAATCTAGTTCACATAGGTGTTCTGTAAGATTAGAGAACCTGTCAGATTAGTGAACGAAATTGACATTCCGCCAGCTGCGCATGTGTTCTAACGCTACCAGGTTTGCTAAGCTCAGCCCCCCGCCTCACACATGTACGCACTCAGCCCCCCGCCTCACACATGTACGCACTCAGCCCCCCGCCTCACACATGTACGCACTCAGCCCCCGCCCCCGCCCCGCCTCACACATGTACGCACTCAGCCCCCGCCCGCCTCACACATGTACGCACTCAGCCCCCCGCCTCACACATGTACGCACTCAGCCCCCCCGCCTCACACATGTACGCACTCCGCCCCCCGCCTCACACATGTACGCACTCAGCCCCCGCCTCACACATGTACGCACTCAGCCCCCGCCTCACACATGTACGCACTCAGCCCCCGCCTCACACATGTACGCACTCAGCCCCCCGCCTCACACATGTACGCACTCAGCCCCCGCCTCACACATGTACGCACTCAGCCCCCCCGCCTCACACATGTACGCACTCAGCCCCCGCCTCACACATGTACGCACTCAGCCCCCGCCTCACACATGTACGCACTCAGCCCCCCCGCCTCACACATGTACGCACTCAGCCCCCGCCTCACACATGTACGCACTCAGCCCCCCGCCTCACACATGTACGCACTCAGCCCCCGCCTCACACATGTACGCACTCAGCCCCCGCCTCACACATGTACGCACTCAGCCCCCGCCTCACACATGTACGCACTCAGCCCCCGCCTCACACATGTACGCACTCAGCCCCCCCTCACACATGTACGCACTCAGCCCCCCGCCTCACACATGTACGCACTCAGCCCCCGCCTCACACATGTACGCACTCAGCCCCCGCCTCACACATGTACGCACTCAGCCCCCCGCCTCACACATGTACGCACTCAGCCCCCCGCTTCAGACATGTACGCACTCAGCCCCCCCCACACATGTACTCACTCAGCCCCCCACCTCACACATGTACGCACTCAGCCCCCCGCTTCAGACATGTACACACTCAGCCCCCCCACACATGTACGCACTCATATACATGACTTTCAACCAATCGACAAAACCACCCGTCAGACCATACTTACTAAGGAGCAACCACAGGTACTCATGGTTAACATGATAAAAAGCCTTTGCCTGATCCAATGTCAGCAAATACTTTCCCCAGTCTGCAGCCCTGCACTGCTCCAAGGCCTCCCGGACAGCTAAAACCGCTGTGAAGGTGCTCCTACCCTGGAACGAACAGTGCTGATGGCGAGAATGGAAAGACTCCGCTACTGACGATAGGCGCCAGAAAAATATACTTGCCAGCACCTTTCTATCGACATTGAGAAGGGTGATGGGGCACCAATTCTCAATCATCGAAGGATCTTTACCTTTTGAAAGAAGAATCACAGCCGAGTGCCTCATGCAAGGGGAAAGCACCCCCTCAGCAAGGCAAGGAAACTGTTCAAAAAACCTCTACCAAATGTGGGGCCAGAATAGACTTAAAGGCTTTTTAAAACTCAGCCGTCCAGCCATCCGGTCCAGGTGACTTTTTGATGGCAAGCTGTTCAATTGCCCTCATCACCTCTCCATCATTTAGGACATTTCTTTCCTCCCAAGAAGGTCAGCATAAAAGGACCTCACAACCTCCAGGCCAACAACTGTTTTAACAGCTACACCTTGTTTGCAGTTCCGGTAAGGGTCAGGCAAGTGGTACTATATAGTCCCTCTCCAGAACCAAAGAGGCATTCTGGTCTGAGAAGCAGTTTCACTTTGGAGATTGCCCCAGGACCTCCTCCTCTCAAGACAAGAATATCCAGCTTCCTCTGTAAATGTTGGTAGGTCATGTATTTATTAAACTGTTTTCTATTGGCTAGGCCCATGAAGAATCCTGCAATTCTCATTTTGGTCAACTGCCACCACTCAGTGTCAGGACCTGGGCTTGTACCTGGGACCTCTTCAGTGTCTGGCATTGACTCTTCCCACTGAGCTATCTAGGATGCTGGACAGCTCCCTGCCTGATCCATTGGACAATCCTATCTGATCCATTGGACAACCCTGCCTTGTGTCTTGATTGCTGTTGAACCTTGAACTCCTTGCTCCTCCCATGAACTTCCTATATAAGCCTTGTCCAGCACATCCTCTTTGCCAGGTTATTGTGCCTTCTAAGCCAGTGCCTTGTGCTTGTTGGCCCTGCTGTCGGCTGTATTTTGCTACCATTTGTGATTGACCCATGGCTTGTTCCTTGACTACTCGACTGCCTGATCCCAACCTGTAATTACTTGTTACTGACCTTTTGGCTTGTTTACTGACCACTCTGTTGTTTGATCCTTATCTGCTCATCCGCTTCTGGACCCCGGCTTGCTCACACCCTTGTGAGGCAAACCTGAGGACCGTGACCTGGTACTAGCATGCAGCTAAATCCATCTCCACCATCAGGAGCTCTGGTGAACACCGGTTAGTACTTAGACTCCGCACCTCAGGTGAGCCTGTGTCATCTGCCAGGGTGACTGCCTGTGTACCTATCCTGCTGGTTGGTGGTAGTCCTGCAACTGCTATAGCAACTGGTCTTCAAGCCTGACGCCTGATCGTGACACTCAGCCTTGCTGCTACAAATGTCCAGAATGGTCACCTGTGCCTGAAAGAATTGTCTAACATGTTGTTCCTTGAGAAGAGTTGAATTCAATCTCCAGATGCCCTTGCCCCTCTGAGGGGCATCTGAAACATTCAGGACCACAGATGGCATACAGTGATCAGAGCACTCTACTGCCTGCACCACTGGGGGCAAGAAAGCGGAGGTCTCCTTAAAAAAAAAAACCTATCTATCCTACTGACTACTACCTCGATGAAAGGTGAACCAGGTGTCATCCGGGAGGTGCTTAATGTGCACATCCACAAGCCCAGCATCCCTAACCATACTATTTAAAAAAAATGCTCTCATATCCCAGCCTGTCCTTGAAGTCCTTCCTGTCCTTGGGCCTAGTTACTGTATTAAAGTCACCTCCAAAGACCACTTGCCAGGATGTAAAAAGAAATGGCTTGATCCTTGTAAAAAGGCATTTCCTCTTCCACTTTGTGTGCGGCCCATAAACATTAATTAGGCGCAGGTCCTGCCCCCCCACAAGGACGTCTAAGACCAAACATCTCCCAATTTCCACCTCAATAACCCGCCGGACAGTCACCATGCCGGTTTTAAACACCGCCATAAGGCTCGGCTGCAAGAGAACAGTAAGATGGACCATACCTCCACTCTCTCATGGCCATATGAATATCTGCCAAGGAGGTGAGCCTAGTCTCTTGCAAAAATAAAATTTCAGCATCTAATTGGCTGAACAAAAAGGCCATAGAATGAGCTCTTACTGAGTTAATGCTGGCAACATTTATTGTCACCACTTTTAAAGGAGGGGGAAATCGCCATTTGGGTTATTTGGTGGATTGCGTCTTAGCTCCCCTATGCTGCTTATCACCAGAAGCCTCTCTCTTTTTCTTGAGGCCGCTTCCAACTCCATTTCTGAATCTGAACTTTGCTCCGAAGAAGCCCCAGATGAGGAAATGCCTAACTTAGAGGCCCTATGACGGTTGGAGACAGTCACTGGAGCTTCCCGTCCCTGTTCCGTCCTCACCGCCTGTCTCTTCCGCCACCCAACCTTCCTTCTCTCCTCCAGGTACTGCAGGTCAGCTTCAGAGATGCTCTTATCTCTTGCTTTTTTTCTTTGAAATCTTCACAGAAGACTTCTTTACAGAGGAAGAAGCACCCTTTTTAGTACTTACTACCACTCCTGGTGGGGGGGGGGGCTTCCTTTAAGTCAGACTTAGGAGGGGAAGACTTATGGGGGGCTGACTGACTCGGGGGGGGGGGCAAAGACTTGGAAGGTTCTGACACAAGAGGAGTGGGGACAGTAGGCTGGGGGGGCACAGAGACAGATACAGAAGGAATACTTACAGACGCAGGAGGGGTGGCCATAGGAATTTGTGAGGGATCCTGAACAGGACCAGGGGAGTCGGTCACCGCAGAGGAGGATGGTACACCAGGGGCCTCACCCTCCAACCTGTCCAGCCTCAAAATGTCATCTATTAACTCCTTCGCCATATTGTGCCAGGCCTCAGGACATCGGCCGTAGGGGTGACCTAGGTGCTGGCACAGGTTGTATCTTATCTCGGCGCAGTCCCCAGCCACATGACCCTGACCCCGACACACTAAACATATCAAGGCTGAACAGGAGGAGCTCAAATGCCCCTTTTCTCCACATCGGTGACACCGCTTCGGTTGACCAGGGTAGAAAATATAGTCCTCCTATCCCTCCCTATAAAAGCTGAGGGCAGGTGACGGACAACATTCCCATCCCTGGCCGACCTGACTGGTACCGACCAACCCCCAGTCCAGATGTTACGTTCATCAAGGATTTAATCGGGCTTAGTCAAAACCTCACCATAATTCTTTAGTTGGACCTCCAGATCCTGAGCAGGGATGCTCTCATTAGTGAGAATAATTGTGATCTTTTTCACTGTTGACCTTTGTGAAACTGCAACTTGGGCCAGACCTTCCCATTCGGATCTTGACCTGCACCGAGCCTCATATCGCTCCCAGAACAGTTCAAGACCCTCTGGCCCGGTGAAGCTAATAGTATATTCCAGGGTCCCAGCTACATGTATTAGGGCCAAAATTATGTTCACCACCGCATGCCGTGCTGGAGGGATTGCACCACCTTCCCATTTAAGAATGACTACATTTAGTCTCGGACCCCCAGCAGAAGCCAGAGACCCAAGACCAGATCCTGGGGTGCTCAAAGTGGTAGCTTGTAGGGGGAAAACCCGCTTGGAAGTGGAGTTACCAGGAGCACAGCGTACCACCTCAGCGAATGTAGGCTTATCGAGGCCAAGGCCCCACACTGATGTAACATTAGTCTGTATATTATTATTAATTTCTTGGACTGAGCTGGGATGATTGTCCATCACACTTGTGCTGAGACGATTGCTATCAGTCACATACATATTCAATTCCCCATCAGGAATAGTCAGTTTCTGCTGCAATACCAGCTGTATCCTGAAGCTGTGATGGGTAGAGTCTTCAGCAGCTGTGGGGCAAAAAGCTTTAGACTCAGCTAAAGGAGGGTTAACAGGCTGGGCTGACACTTGTAGTTCCTTTGCAGGAAAGTAATTTTTTAAATGCAAATTTTGCTGCACTGCAGAATCAGCATTGCTACACACAGGAGTAGCATTACTCATGGTGTTAGATGGCAGTTTTATCACCTGCTTGATGCTGGACACTTTTGGGTACATCATCAGTTATATCCTCCTCACCAAACGCCAGCTGATTCCCCCCAGCCCCCCCCCGCATAGGAGACTTCATTGCCCTCAGCATGCCTACTGATTCCTGGGAAGGCATGGGGCTGCTTACCTTTCCCTGAGGGGGCAGGGGGTCTGAACTGGGGGTCTCCTCCTCCACCTTTGCCATCCTTGCAGACCTTTGATCATTGCCAAACTTCTCTTTGAAGGGCCCATCTCTTCCTTCCACCATGGACACAATGGTCTCCTGGTGTTCCACACAGACTTTAGCCAGTTGGATTTCTGAATCCATCGATCCACGGTTCGTGCTGTGCAAGCCCTCATGCTGCCTTTGTACACGTTTCAGCTCTGCTCTGAGTTTGTAGAGCTTGTCTCTCTCCCTATTCAGGACTTTAATCCCGGCCACCACTCGCTCCCGAATGGCCTCCAAGCCTTCATCCTCACCAGGGGCAGAGTGATCACCAGCCATGGCTTGTACAGGGGCAGGCATGTCACCTGATGGCCCAGGAGATGGCTGTGAGCTTCCAGTAAGAGGGGCCCCGCTGGCCCCCATGGCTTCCACAGAAAGGAGCCAGGAGATCTGGGAGAGATTTCACCACACTCCCCTCTCACACAGATCACCTTTGCAAAGCTTCAGAATCACAGCAGGAGAGAAACCTTCCTCCTGACATACCTGTTCTCCAATGATGGGTGGAGCACTATTCCTCCCACTGACACCAATGATGGGGCAGTATTCCTCCCACTGACACCAATGATGGAGCAGTATTCCTCCCACTGACACCAATGATGTAGCAGTATTCCTCCCACTGACACCAATGATGGAGCAGTATTCCTCCCACTGACACCAATGATGGAGCAGTATTCCTCCCACTGACACCAATGATGGAGCAGTATTCCTCCCACTGACACCAATGATGGAGCAGTATTCCTCCCACTGACACCAATGATGGGGCAGTATTCCTCCCACTGACACCAATGATGGGGCAGTATTCCTCCCACTGACACCAATGATGGGGCAGTATTCCTCCCACTGACACCAATGATGGGGCAGTATTCCTCCCACTGACACCAATGATGGGGCAGTATTCCTCCCACTGACACCAATGATGGGGCGCTATTTCTTCCCACTGACACCAATGATGGGGCGCTATTTCTTCCCACTGACACCAATGATGGGGCGCTATTTCTTCCCACTGACCCCAATGATGGGGCGCTATTCCTCCCACTGACCCCAATGATGGGGCGCTATTCCTCCCACTGACCCCAATGATGGGGCGCTATTCCTCCCACTGACCCCAATGATGGGGCGCTATTCCTCCCACTGACCCCAATGATGGGGCGCTATTCCTCCCACTGACCCCAATTATGGGGCACTTTCTCCCACTGACCCCAATGATGGGGCACTATTCCTCCCACTGATGATACAATGTTACTGATGCCAGGACAGTTTCTACTCCTATTGGCCACAGTCCAGCCTCTCTAAAGTCTGAAGGATAATAAATTGGCCCCTTGTTTAGAAAGTTTGGATCCCCTTGCTGTAAAGAATATGCTGTGATCAGTCCTCTTTTCAAACCAAGTGCTTTTCCAAATGTTTGTGCTTGCTGTTCTATTGTCTCCCCACTTGTGTTCCACAGCAACTGGAAAGTGCCTATGCTTATTCACCACTCCCCTTGTGAGTAGCACTCACCGAATAATGGTGACCCCTTATGTTGAATAAGAAAGTCAGTAGTGCTTTACATAGGATTTTGTTCCATCTCCCAGGAGCCTTAGCGAACCTTGCCGCCGAGGGAAGTGACTTTTTTAGCCCGGGCTAGCGCAGAGGCAGATTACGTGGGACCACCTAGCAACAGGCAGAACTAGGTAAGTGTCATTTTTTTTTTTCTCCATTTTTTTTTTCATGCGATTGTAGGCAGGTCTACACAAACTTAAATTTATAGGTGGCCCTCCACTTTAAGTAGTTTTCGGAAATTAATTTCGTTCTTTCTAACTCAATTCGACCAACTTCGGAAAATTTGAATTCCATTCCAAATCCATTCAAATTCATTCTATTTGAAATTCCAATTTAGGAAGAAGGTTATATTGTTATGTTCTTTCTATTCTATTGTTTTTTTATATTCTTTTCTATTATTTAATTTTCTATTCTATTCTTTTCTATTCAAATTAATTATTTTAGAAATTCGAATTCTGGAAGATGGTTATATTCTTTCTATTTTTATTCTATTCTTTTATTTTCTCTTCTAATCTACTCTATTCTATTCTAATTCAAATTTATTCTATTAGAAATTTTAATTTACGGAAGAAGGTTATATTCTTTTCTTTTGTTTTTTTCTATTCTTTTTGATTATTTCATTTTCAATTGTATTGTATTCTATTGGAATTTGAATTTATTCTATTCAAAATTAGAATTTTAGGAGATGGTTATAGTCTTACTATTTTATTCTATTCTTTTCTATTCTATTTTTATTTTCTATTCTATTCTAATCTGTTCTATTCTAATCAATTATTTTCTAGTCGTCTAATTCAAATATATTCAATTCAAATTTCAGAAGAAGGTTATATTCATTCTATTCTTTTCTATTGTTTCATTTTCTATTCTATTTAAAATTGGAATTCTGGAAGATGGTTATTATATTTTACTGAAAAAAATGTGAAGCAAACACCGCGCTCAAATAACAAAATAAAGGTGAAAAATACAAAAGAAAAACCCTAGCAGCAGCTTAAAAATATGTGAGATATACACAAACCCAGATTAAAATAACAGAAAAAAAAGCTGCGCTTTGTACTTAAGATATCTAATAATTAATAGTTGGACATTCAATATCAGATGAGTTCAAACATAAACATAAAGTTCCTTAGAGTCCATACAAAAATATCTATTGGTGAATAAGTGAATTAGGATGAATTAGGAACTTCTTCTTTTTTTTTGGTCTGCTCTAGGCCACCTATTGATTGCAGGTGGATTCTGCACTGAGGTTTGATTTGTGGCCACGGTTCCTGGTACTTCCTGGGATCTTTCCGAGGTGGGGCTGAGGAAAGGGGATATCCATTCGATCCACCCTGAGATTACAGTCTAAAATTGGCTATTCCCAAGTTGGCGTGTGGAGTTTTCGTGACAGAAGTGACATCAGGATATCATAATCCTACAGGCTCCTTTATAGCTTGCCCTCTGGTAAGCGCAATATCCGTGCGGTGGTGGATCACAGTGTTTTGGTGTTCACGTTTTGGTCTCATATAATTCACTTATTCACCATTGGATATTATTATATTCTATTCTATTCTTTTATTTTCTATTTTATTCTTTTTTTTTTTTTTCTTATGTATCTGAAATGACAGGTGCCCTTTAAATGTAAGGATTTATTCTTGCTGGTAGTTAAAATCTTTAATATCAATGCGGTGCATATTATCTCAGCTTGCAGAGCTTGGATTCATTGAATGAGTTTACCAAAAATGTAAATATTGCAGAATAGACAGCCTCATGCTACATAACTAAGCTCCATTTCATGCTGGATAAACAAAATTATTGAATTCTAATTAGAATTTCAGAAGATGGTTATATTCTTTCCATTTTATTCTCTTCTATTTTTTTTTTTAATTCTATTCCTCTATTTTCTATTTAATTTTAGTCTGTTCTTTTATTTTCTATACAATTGTGTTCTGTTTTACTCTATTATATTCTATTCTTTTATTTTTCTATTTTGTTGTTTTCTATTTTATTATATTCTTTTCTATTCCTTTATTTTCTATCTTATTCTCTTCTGAGATTTGAATTTGATTCGAAAAGTATTAGAATTTGATTAGAAAACAATTCGAATTCGACTAGAAAACTATCTGAATTTTGTCTGAAAGTTTAATTTCGTTTTTTTTAATTCATTTAAATTAGTTACTATCGTAATTTGGAAATTAGGATCTAAATTCCAGGCATGCACAATTTTACATCTTGACATGTTTGGTATTTATTTACTTGACACAACCTCCTCTTTCATATTTTACCAAAAAAAATAGGTATTATTTTGTGTTTGGGTGCACTAAAATGTATTTAAAGAGGAGCTCCAGCTATTTGTAAATAATTTAAAAGTCAGCAGCTACAGATATTGTAGCTGCTGACTTTTAATAAACAGACACTCACCAGCCCATAGAGTCAAGCAATGTCTTCACCTGGGGCGGTTATTCGCTGGTTTTCGGTCCCCAGTGCTGTCATCTTGATCTGTGTAAAGCTGACTGGGACTTCCAGCTGCTTTAAAGCCGGCATCCCACTGCTAATGCACAAGACAAGCTGCGATTTCTGAACGGTCCCGCACCCTCCTGGGACCTGTAACATTCTCAGGAGGTTACTGATTTGGGGGGAGGGGGGGGGGGGGGATGGTACATTTCTACTTTTCTTGTCTAGGAAAGACAAGCTGAATTGGGAGCGGGTACCTGCCAGAAAGAAAGTGTATTTTTTTTCTTGTGTTTGATAAATGACTGCGCCAAAATCATGTGACATTAAAAACTGCATCAGCCACCATTTTATTCTTCAGGGTCTCTGCTTTCAGAAAATATATAACATTTGGGGGTTATAAGTAGGGTTGCAGCAATACTTTTTTTTTTTATCCACAAATACCAATACTTTTGGTCAAGTACTCCCTGAGTACTGAAGCGGTGCGATTTGGGTCCATACAAAATTAATGGGCTAAAATCGCACTGCAAAGAATCGCATGCAGTTTCCCCCAACGCTCCTGTGTGAACCCAAGCTTGTCATAGCGATTTCAACATGGGATCACACAGGTGAAGTGCATGTGATTCGGACAGGAATCGCACTGCATTCCTTTTCAAATTGCATGCGATTCTTTGCAGTGCGATTTTCACTCATTCATTTTGTATGGACGCAAATCACCCTGAAAAGTGTCCGTTTCAGGTACTCGTGAAAATACTCGGTATCGGCACCAATACCAGTATCTGTGCATCCCTAGTTCATTTTCTTGTAAAAAACAATGCTGAGTTTAACATTTAGGTTCCGTTTCCACTACTGCGACTTGTCATGTGACTTTGGAAACATAAAGTTGCATGATAAGTTGCAGCCCATTGATTTCAATGGCACCAAACTATGTAACTTAATCACTTAAGGACCGCCCCACGTACACAGCCCTTAAGCGCAACATCACGTACCTGTATGTGATTCTCGCGCACGGCTCTGGGGCGCAAACGCGTGCCGTGATTGGACACAGCAGGAGTCAATCAGCGGGTCCCGTGGCCAAGATGGTTGCCGGCTACCCGCGATCGCTCACTGGAGAGTAGGGGTGGGCAAATGGTTCGGCCCGAGCATAAGTTCTGGCCGAACTTTGGTTGTTCACATATTCTGCAGTGTGCGGTGTTAGGGGCAAATTCCAAAGCCGCCGGAAAACCGTTAAAGTCTATGGGACACTAACATGAAAAATCAAAAGTGCTAATTTTAAAGGCTTATATGCAAGTTATTGTCATAAAAAGTGTTTGGGGACCCGGGTCCGGCCCCAGCGGATATGTATCAATGCAGGGGGGGCGAGAGAGCACCCCCCCTCCTGAAGCACCTTGTCCCCACAACCCTTGCCCGGTGGTTGTGGGGGTATGCGGCGGGGGGCTTATCGGAATCTGGAAGCTCCCCAGCTTGGGATAAGTCCCTTATTTATAAAAAAAAAATGTCCGGCGATGTAAATCCACGCCGCCCGACGGACCGAAAACAGTGACAGTTCTTATATTGCTGAGGGTGGAGCCACCCAGTGACGTAAACAGGTAACCCTGTGGCGTCAGAGGGGGGCGGGGTCACCCATTTACGGCTCCGTTCGGCCCCGCCCTCGGCTATATAACAGCTGTCTCCCAGAAGAATCGGCACTCGGGAGCCTCCCATGGAGGCGGAACTGTTGCATTTTTTTTCGGTCCGTCGGGCTGTGTGAATTTACATCTTTTTTTTTTTTTTTTTATAAAGGACTTTTCCTAAGCTGTCTCTTGTCTTTTTTTACCATTTTTGACACTTTTTTTTTGTGAAATGGTATGGGTACAATGTACCCCGTCACCAATTCACATAGGGGAGGAGGCCGGGATCTGGGGGCCCCCTTGTTAAAGGGGGGTTACAGATTCTGATAAGCCCCCCGCCCGCATACCCTCACAACCACCAGGCAAGGTTTGTTGGGATGAGTCCCTTGTCCCCATCAACATGGGGACAAAGTGCTTTGGGAGGCTACCCCAAAGCACCCACCCCATGTTGAGGGCATGTGGCCTGGTACGCTTAAGGAGGGGGGTGCTCTCTCATCCCCCCCTCTTTTCCTGCGGCTTGTCAGGTTGCATGCTTGGATAAGGGTCTGGTATGGATTTTGGGGCGACCCCTACACAATTTTTAAAATAAATTTGGCGCAGGGTTCCCTTAAAATCCATACCAGACCTGAAGGGTCTGGTATGGATTTTGGGGGGCCCTACGCCATTTTTTTTATTTGGCGCAGGGTTCCCTTTAATTTCCATATCAGACTTGAAGGGCCTGGTATTGATTTTATATTCATACCAGACCCAAAGGGCCTGGTAATGGACTGGGGGGGGGGGGGGACCCATGCTCTTTTTTTTTTTCAATGAGTTGTATCTATAATGCCGAGACCCGACAATTCAGCTGCAATCAATTTTAAATTACAATTTTTCCTTTTAGAAATGTAATTTCGCTGTGGTATTGTTCTAAACACGGGAAAAATGCGCCACTTTACAGGCATACTATAGACACCCCCCAGGCACAATATTTAAAGGAATATTTCATCTTTAGCGTTTCACTTTAAGCATTAAAAAATCAGGGAGAGTGGTTGGGGGGGGCTGAAACCCGGCTCAGCCATGTGATTAATAAAACAATATTTTTTTTGGTTAGTGTGAGTGCTTGCGTGTGAAGGGGGGCAGCCTTTTGTGGGAAAATATCTGTTCTAACCTCAAAGTAAAATTTTCGAAGCAATAAAGCATTTGAAAGGTCTGCTTTCTCTACCACTGTCCAAATCACATTGCTATATAAAAAAAAAAAAAAACGATTTTTCCGCACAAGACGTGATACACACGATGGGGGAAACTTACTAAAACTGGAGAATGCAAAATCTGGTGCAGCTCTGCATAGAATTCCATTTTTTTTTTGTTAAAGCTTAACCAATTGCCGACCACATTATAGTCAAATGACAGCTACAGCGCGGAGGGTGGGTGCCTATTGATGTCCTTCCAGAACCATGCCCCCCACGCGCGCACTGCGGAGTGCACCCAGGGTAAAGGGCCAATCACAGTTGCCCTTTACCACGTGATCAGCTGTGTCCAATCACAGCTAATCATAATGTAGTGTGTCGGATAGTGTCCCCCATCGGATACTGTCCGATGTGTACTGCGCATGCGCAGTACGCATGACAAGCAGATTCCGAAAATATCTGAAGATGAACGGCGCCTGCGCCGTGAGTCCAGGTTCAAGCCCCACCATCCAAGTGGACATAGAGTTAGAATAAAAAAGAGCTGAGCGCAGAGCCCTCTAAATTTGTGCAGCCCTATGTCCACGTGGATGGTGGGGCTTGCACCTGGACTCACGGCACAGGCACCGTTCATCTTCAGAGATTTTCCGAATCTCCTTGTCCTCCGTACTGCGCCAGTGCTGCGCCTGCGCAGTACGGCCCGGACACTATTCGATAGGCGGACATTTTTTGACAGAACGCCGGTTATCGGCATTCCTTTCCTGGCGTTTTATATATTTTTTTTTTTCAGATTTTTTTTCTTTTTATTTATACGACCTTATCCATAACAACAATCCATTAGATACATTTTCATTTTCAACTTAAATGTTCCATAACATAGGTATCTATATCCTTAATTTTATATTTCAAGGCCATTATATAATAAATCCCTACGTCCTGGCCCGCTCGACCAATTCCTGCGTTCCCCTTTTTCCCCCTTAAAAAAAAAAAAAAAAAAACCCAAAGAGAATACCCTCTCACCCCCCTTCCCATCCTATTCTCCCTCCTTCTGCATCTCCCCCCCCCCCCCCCACGGGAGCCGACACGACCCAATCTGGAAGGTCAAATACCTTATCCTCTTTAACTTCCTATAAGTGACTTCCCCTCCTCTGAATATATAAATCTTGCCCAGTGTGACCATGCATCCCTATATCTTTCTCTTTTTTCCGGGGCTGAGAACATTAAGTCTTCCATTACTTCAATATTCCTTACCTTGTTAAGCCACATTGCAATTGTGGCGGGGTTAGGATTTTTCCAACATAAGGTAATACATGCTTTAGCGGCATTAACCAAATGGCACAAAACTGATTCCCTATATTTCTGATTTGGCAGTTGTGAGCAATGTAATAGAAAGAATGCTGGGTCTTTCCGTTTTGGGCATTCCGTAAATTTTTGTGTTATCCTCTGTACCTCCGACCAATATTCATCAATCTTGGCACATGTCCAGAAGATATGAAATAGAGTACCTCGCTCTATAATTCATCTCTTGGGTACGTGTACAGATTGATGTATTAAGTGAGAGATAGATGATATTATGGTACTCATCAGTAGTAAATGTCCTATTCAAGTCTTTTTCCCATCGACTAAAACTTGGTATACAGAAATCTTCTGGGGGGGCTACCAACAAGGATTATATTTTGGAAAGAATATTTCCAAGAGGTTCTCCTTTCTCGCAGTATTTTTCATACTGTGTTTGCTGTCGTCTATAATTTCCCGGTGGTCCTAATGTCCTAAAAAAGTGGTCTAACTGCAATGCTTGCCATATTCTTAACCTATACCGACCCTCCCGGTGCGTCAACGTAGCGATCGACGGCCAGCTCTCTGTTTCTAAAAAATGGGAGGCTTGCGAGAGTCCTTTCTCCAGGATATTACCAAATGATCCCTTCTCTACTCCTGGTGGGAACCCCGGGTTTCCCAGAATAGGATATAATGGTGACCGTGTAGAGGAAAGTTTGGCGTTCTTAGACGTCATGTATCCTATTCTGAGTGTAGGACCTATCGTGGGATGTTTCTTAAGAGCAATTGGTAATCCTGCATAACACCACATTGCCCTCGATAGGGGGATTGGGCTAAATTGTTGCTCCATTGCCGTCCAGAGTTTAAAGTCTCTGTGTCTGGACGTTTTATATTTTTACCTACAGGTAAGCCTATAATAAGGCTTACCTGTAGGTAAAATTAATATCTCCTAAACCTATACGATTTAGGAGATATTCACTTTGCATGCGGCCGCTGACATCCGGGGCACCAGATTTTGCATTCTCCAGTTTTAGTAGATCAACCCCACATTATGTTTTCTGTGGGGCTCCCCCTTCTTAATTCTGAGGGAAAAAAAAAGATTATGGCCTTTTCTAACAAAATTATAGTAAAAATAGCAATTTACAATATTTAATCCAAGAAAAAGGGGCCATAAAACATTTCCTGAAGTATTCAGCTGCTGAATTATGTAAAGAAGTGTAACAACTGCATAACAGCCAGGGGTACAGTCATTTTTTTTTATTTTTTATTCCTGAACTTCTAAAGCCACAGACTTGGTTGAAACTGAAGGATGAAATTATAGAACTCTCACATGGTACCAGTATCTTGCAGCCGGTACGGCGATACCGTATGAGTGTGGATTCACCTGGTGTATTTTCCAGCTTAGCTTCCAGGCTCTTGCTGAGCAGCCAGCCTTGTGGGTGGCCCTCTTCTGAAGAGTCCTCCCCTGGTTGGGTTTTCAGTTGCTGGGCCTCTCCAAAACCGAGACGGCACCGGACCACCTTGGAACCCTCCTCCCAGTTACTGTGCCTCGGGCTAGCCAGCCCCGAGACTCGGAAACGGATGGATCTGCACCGCAGGCCATGAGGGCCTCTGGGGGCTGGCCAGGAGGACCAGGACCAGGCAGTCATAAATAATGCTCTGGACCGGAACCCCAAATCACGTGACCTCAGTACCTTAAGTACCCTTTCCCAGAATACACAGCGATACAACACACCCACTGATTGGTTTCGAGAAATATTGGCACCCAATGCGTCCAACCGGACTGCGTTCCAATGCCTGCCAAAGGTGGCACCCACACATATGGCCAAGCAGAACACAATACAGTCCAGCCAAACTGATACTGAGACCATAATTTACTACAATTAACCCTAAAACCCAACTATGGTCTTAGGAACATTTAAATTGACAAAAACATGCTCTTCAGGAGCCCGGCGCTACATACTGTGTGTGTGTGTGTATATATATATATATATATATATATATATATATATATATATATATATATATATATATATATATTATATATTATATATTATTATTATACAGGATTTATATAGCGCCAACAGTTTGCGCACCGCTTTACAACATCAGGGAAGACAGTACAATTACAATACAATTCAATACAGGAGGGATGAGAGGGCCCTGCTCGTTAAAGCTTACAATCTAGAAGGGAGGGTCAAGTGGAAACAAAAGGTAATAACTGTGGGGGATGATCAGATAGACAAAATTGAAAATACAGTTGTTAGGTGTGGGTAGGATAGGCTTCCCTGGAGAGGAGAGTTTTCAGGGATCGTCTAAAGGTTAATAGAGTAGGAGATAGATGGACCGATTGCGGTAAGGAGTTCCATAGGCTTGGAGAGGCTCTGGAAAAGTCCTGGAGACGAGCATGGGAGGAAGTGATGAGAGAGCTAGAGAGCAGGAGGTCTTGAGAAGAACGAAGAGAACGATTAGGTTGGTATTTTGAGACTAGGTCAGTGATGTAGCTGGGGCAGACTTGTGGATTGCTTTGTAGGTAGTGGTTAGTATTTTGAATTTAATTTGTTGGGTGAGCGGAAGCCAGTGGAGGGATTGACAGAGAGGAGTTGCAGAGACAGAGCGGTTGGTAAGGTGGATAAGTCTGGCAGCAGCATTCATGATGGACTGAAGGGGGGTTAGAGTATGCAGAGGTAGGCCAATGAGGAGGGAGTTGCAGTAATCGAGGCGGGAGATGACCAGGGAGTGAATCAAGAGCTTTGTTGTATCATTGGTTAGAAAGGAGCGTATTTTGGAGATATTCCGGAGGTTGAGGCGGCAAGATTTGGACAGTGATTGGACATGGGGCTTAAAGGAGAGTTCAGAGTCCAGGACTACTCCTAGTACCTTGGCATGTGGGGATGGGCTGATAGTTGTGCCATCAATTTTGACCGATAGATCAGGGGAAGAGGCACGTGGGGGAGGAAAAATTATAAGCTCGGTTTTGGATAGATTAAGTTTGAGGAAGTGGTGTGACATCCAGACTGATATATCTGATAGTAAAATAGTGATACGTGAGGAGACTGAAGGAGTGAGTTGAGGGGTAGAGAAATTAATTTGAGTGTCGTCAGCATAGAGATGGTATTGCAAGCCGTGGGAGGCCATCAGCTGACCCAGGGAGGAGGTGTAGATTGACAATAGGAGAGGTCCAAGAACAGAACCTTGGGGGAACCCAACAAAGAAAGAAAGAGGAGAGGAGGCAGTAGAATTGTAGGTAACGCTGAAGGTGCGGTTAAGTAAGTAGGTAGAAAACCAGCAAAGGGTACAGTCACGGAGACCAAAGGCATGGAGTTTTTTGAGGAGGAGGGGGTGGTTAACCGTATATAAGGCAGCAGAGAGATCCAGAAGTAGGAGTACAGAATAGTGTCCCTTAGTTTTGGCCATTAGTAGATCGTTTGTTAGTTTTAGGAGAGCAGTTTCTGTGGAATGTTGAGGACGAAATCCAGACTGAAGGGGATCAAGAAGACCATTATCAGCGAGGTGGACGCTCAGTCGGTTGTAGACCAGACGTTCAAGGAGTTTGGATAAAAAGGGGAGCAAGGAGATGGGGCGTAGGTTATATATATATATATATATATATATATATATATATATACACACACACACTCCTGACTTCCTTTATTGACACTGCTCAATACTTTTATTTATTATAAAGATTCCATATATATATATATATATATATATATATATATATATATATATATATATGATTTTCTATTAATGAATTTATTGTTATATTAACAATTTTTACTATATATGCAGTTTCTTGGATCTTCCTTTTTGTATATATGATTTAAGAGTTATTAATTGGATGATGATCCGCATCATTTATTATGTATCATGTTTGTAAGCTTTATTATATGAAATGTGAGCTTGGCACATGTGTGGCTAGCAGATAGCTACTGCACCGCAGGGTGGCCGGTGGCATCTGATCTTCCGGTTATGTGGTTGCTGGGATATCGGACTCCGCTGGCCCTATACAGTAAACAATTATTTTTGAGATGCTGGTGGCGTGGATCGCTATGCGTGCTTGTTCAGTTTGGATCGTCTGTGGTGAGTGCCGCTAGAGATCTGTTCCCGAGCATCAGAAGGGGTTAAGACTGAATAGACTATTATCTATAAAGTTGCAAGTCCGTGCCGTGCGGCCACGCCTATTGAGAAAGACGTAATGACGAAACGCGTCTAGGTGTGACCACACGGCTTGCTGCACTGGTCCGCAGTATTCGATCTCTTCTTGGGAATCACTGCAGACGAATTGACCTTCACAAGCGGTGAGAGAGTATCGAATGACGGCACACAGTGCAATATTTTATTAAATGCTGATTTTTAACTGTTCTTTGTAAGTGCATAGGGTTAAAGGGGGATTTGATTTATAATAAAATCTTAACAGAGTTACGCTATGAGGATTGTTTTCCTTTATGTTTCAGTATGAGGATATACCTATGATTACATGAGTGAGATTGGCGTGATTTGGAGTGCACCAATCCATGGTCCTGGTGATTTATTGGAGATATCCTCAATAATGATCCCCTGATATTGTTTGGGCATAACATATCCAAAGCCTTATTTGATATATTTCTGGTAAGTGCAATTCCTGTGGGAGTGGAATCACGTGGTGCAGTGAAGGTGGATTCTCCATACACCTGATAAATTTCTATGAACTGTTGTCCAAGTATTCTGACCGAATTTGTCTCACTGGGTGTCTTGTACCATTGTCACCTAACGGTGTACAGTATTATTTGGAAGCGCTGCTTTGCCTTAAGGACTTTTTAGGAATGAACTTTATGGCTTATAGATTATAGTGTGTGTGGAAACTGTTATAGAATACACCGATCAGCCATAACATTATGACCACCCACGTAATATTAAGTATGGCCCCTTTTTGCTAAAACAGCCCTGACCCAGGGGCGGACTGACCATTCGGGCACTCAGGCACTGCCAGAGGGCCCCATGCCACTAAGGGGCCCCATCAGGGTTTCCAGCCTCAATAAAACCAGGGACAGTATGTAAAAATCTGTATTTTTTTGTTATTATTATTATTTTTAAGATTATAGCTGCCCTGCCTCTCCAGTACCTTTTTAGTGTGTATGTGTATTCTATGTGTGTATACTGTGTGTGTATATTGTGTGTGTATGTGTGTATACTGTGTGGCCCTATAATCTATTGCCCGGGGGCCTTATAATCTTCTCCTATTGCCCGGGGGCCCCATAATCTTCTCCTATTGCCCGGGGGCCCCATAATCTTCTCCTATTGCCGGGGGGCCCCATAATCTCCTATTGCCCAGGGGCCCCATGAGTTGTCAGTCTGCCCCTGCCCTGACCTATTGAGGCATGGACTCCAAAGTAACATCCACATGAATGGAAGGACCCAAGGTTTCCCAATAGAACATTGCCCAATGCATCACATTGCCTCTGCCAACTTGACTTCTTATACCGCATCCTGGTGCCATCTCTTCCCCCAGGTAAGTAACGCACACCCACCCGCAGTGTTGGTCATCTTACTTTAAAAAAGTAATTAGTTAAGTTACAAATTACTTCTCCCAAAAAGTAATTGCGTTAGTAACTCAGTTACTACATTGGAAAAGTAATTAGTTACGCAGCAAAGTAACTGACTTTTTTTTTTAATATTCTATACGTGTAACTAAGTGGCGGGTCTAGTATTACTGTAACCAAGGGGCGCATTTATTATTATTGTTATATATCGTGTAACCAAGGGGCTGCTCTATTATTACTCTAACCAGGGGGCAGATCTGTTATAGCGTGTAAGCAAGGGGCGGGTCTATTATTATTATATCATGTAAGGGGCGGATGGCTACAGAAGAGGGCGAATGTTAAAGCGGTAGTAAACCCTTCTAAACTTTCTGAATCAACACCATATTTCTAATTGGCAGTTAATTTACAATCGATTGATCGCTAAAGTGTTGGTAAAAAATATTTTCTTACTGTATATTTTTCCTAATTTGTAGACCGTTCCGTTGCTTCTCGATCCGCGCCATCTCCGTTGTGGGCTTCCTGGTTCTAAGCTGTTCTAGCTTCCGCCCACAGTTCCTTCTGCGCTTCGTAATCCCGCGCGTGCGCAGTAGGCCGTGATCCCGCGCGTGCGCAGTAATTGTCACTCTTCCGGTTCTTCTTCTTTTTCCTCTGCTTCCCGTCCGTCTTCTAATCTCTCTGTCTCGCCGGATGATGTGACGGTGAGGTCACGTGATACGTCGAGGTCACGTGATACGTCGAGGTCACGTGATGATGCTCTTGGTGTAAATGCTTGCGGGATGTCGGGGCTGACGTCTACAGGAGGAAATGACGCAGCCCCGACATACACACAGAATTTAGCCGGCAGAGGCTCTGCCTGCCGGAATGAACGGGGATCGGGCGCATGCGCAGTAGAGATGTTCCCTAAGAAAAACACCTGTAACTCGAAAATTATTCAGGTCAGAAAAATTTTGTTATTATCAATGGATAGCAAATTGCGATGGGCACAATTAATTGGAAAGTGAATTTTTTGACTTTACTTCCACTTTAAATTAATGGGCAGAGCTCGATATATAACAATAATAATAAATGCACCCCTTGGTTACAGTAATACTAGACCCGCCCCTTATTTACACGATAGACGCCCCTTGCGGAGTGTGCGGCATCGCCTCGTACAATTACATGTTGCCTGCGCCTGCGCGGTGAAGATTTCACTCAGAGCTGTTTAGGTTCGGCAATTTTCGGAAGCTCCGTAATCCTTCGTACTGCGCAAGCGCTGCGCCTGCGCAGTACAGGGGGTCCTTATCCGGCGGGGGAACTTTTTCGGCAAGACACCGGAATTACACTACTGCCATCTAGTGGCGGTAGATGTAATTGGGGTAACTAAGCCAAAGTAATGGGAACTGAGTTACCATGAGGGGAAAAGTAATCAGTTAGATTACTCGTTACCCTCTAAAGTAACTCAGTTTATTTTAAATCAGTTACTTACATCACTGCCCACCCGGCCATCCACACGATGTTAAAGAAAACCTGATTCATCAGACCAGGCCACCTTTTTCCATTGCTCCGTAGTCCAGTTCTGATGTTTAGATGACCATTGTAGAAGCTTTTGGCTGTGGACATTGGTCACCATGGGCTTCACAGCCCCCTACACAACAAACTGCGATGCCCATTTTTGTCTGCTTTCACCACATCAACTTCATGGACAACATGTTCACTTGCTGCCTAATATATCCCACCAATTTTCAAATGCCATTGTAACGAGATATTCCCTTTACCTGTCAGTGGTCATAATGTAATGGCTGATCAGTGTATGTTAAATAACTCAATTCAAATGCTCAATTCACAAAGCTAAACACACCAGGATAAGAAACATTATTTTTGAATTGGTAAGTTTTTTTCCAATGAGATTTGAAAAATGACTCTGAAAAATTATGCTGAAAACAAAGCTCCTTATCCATGCGTTGAATCTCTTGCAAAGTAAAGCAAAATCTACAGAAACTAACATTTATTTAGCATTATTCACATTCAGAGCACTATCACAACAACACAAGATAAATACAAAATACTATCAAGTGAAAAATGTGTGTGTAGTGCACCGCGCTTCCTTTAAATGAATACCTTATTATAAAGTGCACACAATACAAATAAACTATATAACCACCGGATTCACTCCGATGGAAAATTGTTCAAAAAATAGGTCATAAATGTGCATAATAACTGTGGTCAAACATATAATATCATCAACTTAGTGAAAATCGCAAGTCATTAGTGTCCAAGTGACAAAGCAATGTGATGCAAGTCCAAAAAAGCTCATCCAAAATTTTCCGGTAAGAAAGGGGTTAATCCAATAATTGGGTGACTGTAGGAATCCTCCACCAACACCAAGCAAACAGCCTACTCACCAGATGGAGATGATCCCTATTACAGAGATCATAACAGCTTTTGGAATATATCTGGAGATCCGCCTCGGCAGGTCCAGTAGTGTCTCCGATCAAAGCATTAAAAAAAGGAATGGCCTCACGCATCCAGGTCAGACATAAAACAAGGAACAATCTCCCATGGTGAAGTATGTCATAAAAAATTTGATTTATTTAACAAAAAGTAGCTCCAACAAGCCATTCAGCATAAAGCAAAGGTAAAAACGTACAAATGGACGTGGGGATGCGGTAGTGTGCTCCACCTGCATTCCACTATGGGCAGAAGTGACGTATCGCGCTCGACCACACCCTATGCGTTTCGTCAGTACGTCTGATGTCATAAGGGGTCACATGACCGGATACATCACCTTCATGGTTTTATACTGCCGCCCATTTGAAAAGTATCCAATCTAATCCTTCCGATTGGTATTGAATTTGAACTCTATAATGGTAAATATAGTTATATTACCTAAAGATATTAAAAATTTAAAAACTAACTACAAAAAACTACAAAAATTGTGTTGGATGTTCAAATTATTTGGCATCAAAGGCAACACCTAGTGGCAAAAAAAGAAAATTATTATAAACAATCCCATATAATAGCTCAAGAAAGTCGCCATCATGTGGCGATCAAGGGGAATTACTCCTACCAATTGTATGACATAAAGGAAGAAGTTTGGATTGGATAGGGACACCTTTTACAATAAAATGAAATGATAATAATAAATACATTTCACTAATAATTTGGTAAAAAACAGTTCAAGTCTATATCGACATTAACCACTTAAGCCCCGGACCAATTTGCAGCCAAAGGACCCTTTTTGCAATTCGGCACTGCGTCGCTTTAACTGACAATTGGCTCCCAAACAAAATTGGCGTCCTTTTTTTCCCACAAATAGAGCTTTCTTTTGATGGTATTTGATCACCTCTGCGGTTTTTATTTTTTGCGCTATAAACAAAAATAGAGCGACAATTTTGAAAAAAATGCAATATTTTTTACTTATTGCTATAATAAATATCCCCAAAAAATATATAAAAAAACATTTTTTTTCCTCAGTTTAGGCTGATATGTATTCTTCTACATATTTTTTGTAAAAAAAAAAAAACGCAATTAGCGATTTGTGATTGGTTTGCGCAAAGTTATAGCATTTACAAAATTGGGGATAGTTTTATAGCATTTTTATTATAATTTTTTTTGGCGGCGGCGATCAGCGATTTTTATTGTGACTGCGACATTATGGGTGACACATCGGACATTTTTGACACATTTTTGGGACTATTGTCATTTATACAGCAATCGGTGCTATTTAAATGCACGGATTCCTGTGTAAATGACACTGGCAGTGAAGGGGTTAACCACTAGGTGGCGGGGAGGGGTTAAGTGAGCCCTGTGTGTGTTTTTTTTACTGTGGGGGCGTGGCTTGGTGTGTGACATCACTGATCGTCTTTCCCTATGACAGGGAACAGACGGTCAGTGACAGTCTCACTAGGAAGCACAGGGAGAGGTTTGTTTACACAGACCTCTCCCCATTCTTCAGCTCTCTGACCCGATCGCAGGACACCAGCGGCGATTGGGTCCGCGGGTCCTGCGGCCACGGAGCTCAGGACCGGGTCGCGGCGCGCGCGCGCGCGCGACCCACGGCTGGGCTCTTAAAGAGCAACGTACCTGTACGTTGATGTGCCCAGCCGTGCCATTCTGCCAACGTAAATGTGCAGGAGGCAATCCTTAAGCGGCTAATACCTGCTGGGTTAAGTGTATTCATTCTTTGAAATCCCCTGGGTCATATTTCCTCCTCTCCAATGGAGTTCTATTCTATCTATTCCAAAGAAAGTTGCCAAGCTTGGATCTCTATTATGGTACAATCTAAAACGATTTGAAAGGCTGTGTTTGGGGAATCCCTTTTTAATATTATTAAGATGCTCATTGATTCTAATACTCAAAGACCTCGTGGTCTACCCAATATACTGTAACCCACAAGGACATACCACTACATTGCTTTGGTCACTTGGACACTAATGACTTGCGGTTTTTTACGAAGTTGATGATATTATATGTTTGATCACAGTTATTATGCACATTTATGACCTATATTTTTGAACAATTTTCCATCGGAGTGAATCCGGTGGTTATATAGTTTATTTGTATTGTTTGGACTTTATAATAAGGTATTAATTTATAGGAAGCGCGGTTTACTACACACACATTTTTCACTTTATTGTTTTCACAACTTTGAAACGGGCAGCTAAACGTATAATTTACAAATAAATCTTCCAACTGCGCGGGTAGGGAATAATTATAATTGTTCCCCTATCATACATCCCTGTCTATCAGTAGATTAACGTCACAATGTAACTTGTGTCTGCTGTGGTGATCACATTAGACAAAGGCAAGTTTGGGAAGTGTTCCAAAACACTGGAGATGTTCTCCACGCTGTATGATTTTACCAGGGAAAGCCCATTAAAGACAGACGTGTCCAGGTAAGAAATATGTAATTGTGACTGCTTGTCTCTGGATGTGGGACAAGGTCCGTTTCCATCCTTGACCTTCTGATCACTGCAACTGTAAATGATCACACTTTGCTCCGCCATATCTTCTGTTTGCACCCTTAGATGTCGGAGTCCCAGAATGGCCAGGTATTCAGTTGGCAGGACTGTAGTGCCGCACAGTGAAAGTTTTAGGTTTTGCACAAAAGTGAAGTTCACCAGCTTGCCTAGAGTGGACGTATCAGAGAACCAGATGGTCAGGTTGCCACTGTAGCTCAGCCTAGATCCAGTCTTGTTCTTCGGGTGGACGGTCTTACAGCTGCACTCTAGGTTGGCCAGGTTGTAATCGCAGTTATGGATGTTAGAGGAGCAACTGCAATTTCGGATGTTGTTGTCTTTGGAAAATATCAGCGTGTGGTTCTGACTGAGCACAAGGCCTGAAATACTGCAGAGACCCAGAAAGCCTAGTAAAAAGAGATGTTGACTGTAGAAGGACATTGATATCCTAATACCAAATCTGCCAGACTTCAAAGGGCACAACTTCATCCATCAGGGGCTGCACACGACAAGATTTCTCTAGAGACAAGAAATTACATCAGTTAGTCCAATGTGAAATATAGGGACATATTCATAATAAATCCACAAATCCAGACAGTCGTGTGCCTAAACTAAAGTGTTAGAGTGAGAAAAATTTACAATTTACGCAGTGTATTTTACACCCATGTGTTAGAGCCCTTTAAAGCGGGAGACCCACAACATTTTTTTTTTAAAAGTCAGCAGCTACAAATACTCAGCTGCTGACTTTTAAAATAAGGACACTTACCTGTCACAGGGTCCAGCGATGTCGGCACCCGAGGCTGAACCGTCCCTCGGATGCTGCCGCCGCCATCTTCGGTGTGGGAATCAGGAAATTATGCCGTGCGGCTTCACTTCCCGGTTCCCTACTGCGCATGCGCGAGTCACGCAGTGCAATTTAAATGGTCCGTGCTGTCTCTGGGACCCCGTGTGTTTCCCAGCAGACAGCGCGGCGGAACGGGAAGAGGCATGGCACTCCCGTGGGAGTCTATGCCCGGAAGTGGGTGCAAATACCTGTCTTAGACAGGTATCTGCACCCCCCCCCCCCCCTGAATGGTGCCAAATGTGACACCGGAGGGGGGGAGGGGGTTCCGAAAAGCGGAGGTTCAATTTTTATGTGAACCTCCGCTTTAAAGCATAACTAAACTGAATAAAAAAAAATAATAATTTATTGTAGCTTACCAATCAATGGAGGGGTGGCTTGATTAGTTTTCTTTTTTCAAGCTTTTATTCCCATATTTTCACCTGGAGATCAGCCAGTAACCTACCTCCTGTCTTAGGGTGGCTATATGCACTCCTCCACTGCATCTATGGAGGAGCAATCTAGTCACCCTTGGAGAACAGCATTTTAAAGCTAAGGTTAACAGTGACACTGATGGTTGCCCAAAAAAATTCTCATGGAACATGCAATAGATGCTTTTGTAAGCAAGTGCTTACAGGGTACCCAAGTTTAAAGCATTTCTGTGGTTGTATCAGCTGCACTATGTGTCAATGCAGATTGTGCAGGTTGGGAAAGGGTTAATGTGTTTTTTCTCTTTTCCCGGGTTTTTCTTGGGTCCTTAACCCCCCCCCCCCCCCAGGTGGATCTGCTGGAGCATGTAATCCTACCAGGAGCATGTAGACTTTGTTCATGTAAGCTGTACTGTTGGACTGTTAAACTGAATTTTAAGTAAAGTTCCATTAACCACTTTTTGCCTCACCTGAAGTTTGGCCAAAGGGGTGCATTAGGGTACATGGCGTATCCAAAGAACAGGGCCTGTAACATCAATAGGGACGAAGAGAAGAAGCTAGAGAGCCACCAAATTAAGAGTTAACCATACAGAGGAGTTGGTGGGAAGCCATGTCTAACATGCAGTTGCTATTGGTAACCAGGACTGGTGGGAATGCTATAGCAGCCAGTCAGTGGGAAGGTGGTACCGAGCATGGGTGATGGGTCCTCTGTATAGTGAGGGGGTTTGTGCTCTGACTTTCTCCCTAGCGGTCAGTGCCCCACATATTTGGGACAGAACCCACGGCACAGAGATCCTACGGACCTAGCTGCAAGTACGGGAGAGTAGGGAATTAACGTGTGCCCATGTAGAGATCCACACTCAGTGCACGGTGGGATTTCTGATCTGCCACTGGGAGTGAGGTGGCAGAGTAGCTGGCTGGTGGAGCGGGACACAGTCTCCACGGTGTCCCCCTCAAAGTGCTGCATTCAGAAGATAAGGTGTACAGTGTCACAGGAGAAGAGTGCCTTGCAGCAAATAGCCTCAAGTTTAATGTAATACTGTGCAAGGTGGACAGATAACTTCTAAACACGGGATGCCTGCTTAATGCTGATTTGTGCATGACTGTGGCCCCGCCTAGCCCTGGGCATTAGTGAGCCCGTCCTCGGAGCTCCACACAGTATTGTATTTACATCTCCTGGGACCCTCTTTCTTACCTTCACTCTGTTACAATGTTGCAGCTTACATCAGACTCCTCAGCTATTGACACTTCCAGGAGTGTCGGATTCTTGTGGTTTTATTCTCCAATTCTTATGCCATTGCTGTGTCCTGTGGAGATGGAAGGAAGGAACCACAGCACATGGTGGGGGGACACAGGAATCCGATACTCCTAAAGCCCCACACACACGGTCGGATTTTCCGATGGATTCTGTCCTATCGGACAATGTTGTCGGAAATTCCGACCGTGTGTAGGCACCATCGGACAGTTTCCATCGGATTGTCCGACGGACAAAGTCCTATCTCCTGCTGGATAGATTTTTTGACAACAAAGTCCGATCACACCAAATCCGATCGTGTGTAGCGAATTCCGACGGACAAAGTGCTACGCATGCTCAGATCACATTACAAGACCAAAGCTATTGGCTACTAGCCTCTATGTAGTCCCGTCGTAGGCAACAAACGTCACCACGTTCAGGATGATCGGATTTTCCGACAACTTTGTCCGACCGTGTGTACGCAACACCAACATCGGACAAAGTACGACGGACATGATCCGACGGACCTGGTCCTCGGATAATCCGAGCGTGTGTATGGGGCTTTAGGGTGTTTAATGCTGATTTGCCTATTTCAGCACCATAACAGAGTGATAGGCCACTGGAGAAGTAAGTATAATACCTCTTCTATTTTAGGGAATCTCTATTAGATTTTTTCAGATGACTGAAGGGGTCGCTTTAATTTTTTTTTTAAACATAATGTTGAGGTTGGAGGAAGTTAAAGGTAAATTGTTAGGAACAGGTTAAGTGTTCAATGTTAGATGTTATGGTCATATTAGAAGTTGTTTTAAATTAGGGGTCAGCTTACCTTTTTTGGGTATGAGTGAGAGCAGGGCTTAATTTTCCATAATGGCACCAGTAGGCTGGTTGGCACGGCAAACTTTATTTTTTTCAATTTTTTTCAATTTTTTATCCTTCCTCCAACTCCCCTCTATTTCCCCCATACATACATTATATACAAAAATCCAGTGGTAGAATCGTGTGTGTGCAATGTCCTTATAGCATGCTACTGTCTTCTAAACTGCCAGGTGCTGGATCTGGCAGTAGGACATCTTTAAAGTGTTACTAAACCCAGTAATATGAAAATAGTTCATCTGTGCCCCCCACAGTGGCCACAGCTTATAAATCTTTTTACATTAAAATATTACCATATACCTTTTTGGGTGATCTAAAACCATGGTTACATCATCACTGCACAGTTTCTCCAGTGCTGAGAGTTCAGGAAGGTGGAGATTTTCTCACTGCAGCCTGTATACACGCCCACATGTGTGATGTCAATATCATGTGACTTGGCTATCTCTGAGAACAAGAAACTGTTCTCTCCAGCATAAAAGACACAACTGAGCATGTGCAGGTTGGCTATTGCCTGTGTGTTAGCGGGCCTTCCCCAGATAGACAGTGCACAAGGGGGAGGATCTGTGCATACAGGATATAACAGCCTTTTTACACAATGCAGAAGATTAACCCCTGCATATACAGACAAATTTTACTGTTGTGGGTTTAGGGTCAAGGAATGTGAGGTTCCCTTTAATTTTAGGCTTGTTTTCAATGCCAAAATCCTCTTCCAAACATTCGGAAATATTATTTGAATAAGGCAGAACTACAATTGTCTTCCAGCTTTTCTATTTGACGTCACCTCCAAGTTCCCACAGGGCATTTGTTCTATAAATAACTTGTGCCGACATCCAAATTTATAACTTTGGAATTACGCAACGCACATCTTCTACAGATTACCAGGGACTTCTCATACTCCCCAGTGCTTTTCATTGTACAGTACATGAACTCAATTCTGTAGAACCTTAGCAGATCACACATGTTTTGACTCTTCTATTCCATCCAACCTTCTGAGATGATAAAGAGAGAGAGACCTACAAGCACAAAGTTTATAGACTAAGGACACCGCAATTATGTGGACCAAGAGAAATTATTATGCAAAAAATGGTTGGTTAAACCAGGTCCTTTTTCTTTTCCTTTATATTGGGGTTTCAGCATGCAACAATTTAAAGCTTAAATTAAAAGTTTAGTGTAGTATAATATTTTTGTGTTTAAATAATTTGTAGAGCTGTATATGAAAGACTAAAATGAGCAACATCTAAGGAGGAAAGAGGGATACGGGCATAGGCGTAGCATATGGGGTTGCAGGGGTCACAATTGCAACCCCACCCCTAGCTCCAGGGGGGCCCTGCAGTCTCCCTGTCATATTATCTTATCCTCCACAAAATCCAGCTCCGATCTGCCCTAGGGCCCCACAGCCACGCTCCAGTACTGGGCCTCTACTTTACCTTCCACAGTTCACACCCTACTTGCCTGACAACTGGGGAAAAGACACACACCTTTCGGGAGATGTCCTCCCCAACACTGACAGAGAAATCTTCAGAAATTGCTAAAACAAATCTCTTAACACCTCTTCAGATTTTATTGGCTTTGCCCTCCCAGATCTAAGTTGCCCCTCTCCAAAGCCCCCTGACCACCCCCTCCACCCTGCATGCTATACCCACTGCTGAGCTTCTTTCCCATGACAGCACTCTATACTGTTCCTCCTCCGCAGGGCTGAAATCACATTCCTTTACAACACAGCCAGTTAGCCATGATCTGCACAGGGTGTATCTTCCTACTGCAACTACACTGCCGTTCCGACTGGAGAATTTCACAGGTCAGAAGGGCAACATAAAAGCCAGATACACCTTGTGAAGACTGACAGACTGTGTAAAGGAATGTTATTTTAGCCCTGTGTAGTGTGGGGGGGGGGGGCTGTATACAGTGCTGGGATGGGAAAGGAGCTCTGCCAAGTGACCTGCCAAGGGTCCCTGTCCTCTGCTTCTCCAGCGGTAATCCCTGTCCTCTGATGTAAAGAGGAACTCTGGGAACTCAAAACTCTTAAGCCACTTTGAGTATCTTGGCGTGTGCTGAATGTATCTGCACGCACGTTGGAAGTAGTGGGGGGGCCCAGGTCAACTTTTGCATCTGGGCCCACAAGCTTCAAGCTACGCCTCTGGATACGGGTATTAGGTTCCCAGAGAGGGACCGCTGGGAGCCATACTCACCTCTAGGACCTCTGGACAGCAGTAAGCAGGAACTAAAAATTATCAACTGGTATTGCTGATCCTGACCTTTCTGTCTGAAAATACTAGCTGCCTGGCTGTCATGCTAAATCAGTGGCTTCAGTGAATTCTGGGACATTGACCTGAACTAGTCAATTGTTCTTACTCCTATTTAATCTGCATGCTAGATCTAGGTCAGTGACTCAGAAAGCCCAGAAGCTGATATCAATAAGGCAGTCACCTAACTAGTATTTTCACATGGCGGGGTCAACAATGGCAGCCTCCATACTCTTTTGGTGCAGGTTTTCCTTAAAATGACAGAAGAGCACAGGGGATAATAAGGAAGGATTCTAGGCCTACTGTGGCCTCCTTGTCCACATACCTACCTAGGGCCCACCCTTTCAAAAACATAGTAATTCCTTAATATGGAAATGACACCACAAGGGGCAGGGGATCCCACCATATAATCCCCTGTACTGCCTGCCAGGAAATAAAAGTTAGATCACTTTTGCTAAAGGCCAGGAGGCAGTGAGGGAAGCAGAGCCTATGCTCCAGGATAGAGCTAGGCCTTTCCACAACTGCTAGCTGTGAAGTAAACAGGCTCCAGGGTCCCCAGACTTCTTCACCAGTTCATAAAAGAGTGGATGGGTTTGCCTGGGATACGCAGTGATTCATGGTGACTATACCTCTCAACTTTCTGAAATTATAAGGAGGGACACTTTTTGGCCCACGGCCCACAAAGATCTAATATGCAGATAATGATTGGCTAAATCGTACAAGTGCTTTTTTAACCTCTATTTGTCTTTATATTAGCTTTTCAAAATAAAAAATGCAGTAATATAAAGGTTGGATAAAAAGTTTAGTACAGCATAACACTTTTGGTAGTAAAATAGTACATTTTATATAGGGATGTACAAATCAGACCAAAAAAAAGGGACAACTGAAGCTGCATGAGGGACAAATGGGTTTGGCCTCAAAAGAGGGACAGTCCTTCCAAATGAGAGGCAGTTGAGAGCTATGATGGTGACCACATATCAACCAATCCACTCATCCCTATGATCGGTGTTAGGACAAGGTGTGCTTCCCCATGAGCTCTGAACCACTTCATTGACATAGGTTGCAAGCCCTGTTTTTTTTTTTTTGTGCTCCTTCCTGCTGAAGTGCCCAAGGTGACCTCTACAGCCTACCCTTGGCCTGGCCTGCTTATCCTTAAAGTGGTTGTAAACCTCAATTATGAAATCTGAACAAAGCTCATATATCAGTAGTATTTACTTGTCTATCCCCAAAGCTCTGAGTGTCGTTTCTCTCTGGTGCTTTGTTCCTCTGTTATCAGCATACGTTTTCATGAGAAAATTTGTGTCGGGGAGGAGAGCTCAGCACGCAGCTTATCTATTCACAACACAGTTCTGCTGTGTGTGGGAAAGGGGTGTGTCCTTTCCTCCAATCAGCTCTCACACAGGGGTTGATTTACTAAAGGCAAATGGACAGGTTAAGTGTTCAATGTTAGATGTTATGGTCATATTAGAAGTTGTTTTAAATTAGGGGTCAGCTTACCTTTTTGGGTATGAGTGAGAGCAGGGCTTAATTTTCCATAATGGCACCAGTAGGCTCCAGAGCTCAGTAAATGAGGTAAGGCTTCACTTTGCAAAGAGTACCCAATCACGTTCAAGGAAAAAAAAAACATTTTTGCTTTCACATGATTGGATGGTGGAAATCAGCAGAGCTTCTGCTCGTTTACTAAGCTCTGGAGCAACTGCATTTTGCAAAGTGCACAGTCTTTTTGCCTTTAGTAAATCAACCCCACAGTGTCTCAGACTTCTAACTGCAGCTCTCCACCCCCTCCTCTGTGATACTGAAAAAGAAGAAGGATTTCACCTAAAATCAGCACTCTTGAAGGAATGTGCAAAAAGACTGCAGATAAACAAGTAAAACCTACGTATGAGGATTTGTTTCATCTCTGTGTATCACCTGAGACTATTCACTTTGCTGGGTATACGAGAGGGTTTACAACCACTTTAACATTACACTTATGTTAGCACATTGCACCACAGCACAATGCAAAATTGAATCACTAATGGGGAGTAGTGACTTCTGGATTGGATTACATTTTGGGGTTGATTTAATAAAGCATATCTCCCAACTTTATGAGATGGGAACGAGGGACACCTATTAGTAAAAGTATGTAGGCATAGGACACACCACCTACTACGCCCACCTAAAGGAGAATTGTACAAAAGAAATCGATTGTTTAACCTCCCTGGCGGTATGATTCTGTCTGGAATTTTGTGCTGAAAGCGGTACAATTATTTTGCATGGAAATTTGGTCTTTTTTTTATTGTAGGCATGCAATTCTTATGAATAACTCACTTAAATCTGTCCGAACCAGAGTCTAGTAGACATCCCGGGTATGATAAAGTTTGAAACACAAAATCATAAATTATAATATAATAAAAATATATATAAAAATGATTCAATAATGTAATCAAATCAAAAACACTGAAATTTGCTCAGTTGCAGAATTGTCGCTGTCATTAAATTTATTGTTTGATGATAAATTGTGATTCTAATTTATTATCTGTGTTTTCTAGCTGGTCTAAAACCACTTTTGACATAAAGGGACACTTTTTGGTTGCTATGGACAATCTCCAGTTTCCAGGCAGAATTTTTTTTTTTTTATTATACTTTTATTATATAAAATGACATGCAGGGCATTGGGCAGACCACTAGGGACAAAGGGGATGTGTATTTTTTGTATACAGTACTGTAATCTGTAAGATTATAGTACTGTATGTGTGTTGTGTTTTTAAACTTTTTTGAATTTGGCACCGATCTCCGCTCCCGTGTGTCGTAACGTCGCAGGGAACGGAGATCAGCGGCACTCGGCACTGTGTGAATCGAGCGAGCGGACGGCTCGCACACACATCGGGGAGACATCGCAGGATCCAGGGGAAAAGGTAAGTAACTCCCCCCCCCCTGTATCCTGCAATGCAAGCCCGAGTCTGGCTCGGGGGTTACCGCTTTTGGTACTGAAGTTCCACCCCGAGCCAGACTCGGGATTACCGCCAGGGGGGTTAAAACCACAAGTGCTTTTTTTTACCACTACTAATTCCCATTATATTGGCTTTTGGAGTTTACAAATGCAGCAATTTAGAAATTGTATTGAATGAAAGGTTTAGCACTGTAAAACTCTTTTTGATAGATAAATAGTGCATTTTGTATACAACTATATAGACCAGAACAAATGAGGAGGAATGAGGGACAGAGGAACTTTCTTCCAAATCAGGGCTAGTCCCTCCAAAATCAGGGACAGTTGGGAACTATGCTAAAGGCAAATAGACTGTGCAAGTGCAGTTTCTCCAGAGCTTAGTAAATGACAGAAGCTCTGCTGACTTTCATCATCCAATCATGTGCAAGCAAAAATGCTGTTTTTTGTATTTTTCCTTGCACGTGATTGGGCATTCTTTGCAAAGTGAAGCTTTGCCTCATTTACTAAGCTCTGGAGCAACTGCACGTGCAGATTGCAACTTTGCAAAGTGCACAGTCGATTTGCCTTTAGTAAATAAACCCCTATGTCTAATTCCTAGGTCTGGAATCCTTAAAATGAGGACATGTCCTGAAATAGGCTTGATTTCCTGTTACAGGCCAGACATTTATAGAATGTTTTCTCTTTCAGAAAATTTGTCATAAACGAAAAACGGGTTTTGTTATAGAGAACTCGCATTGGATGTTTAGGACGGAGTTTTCATTTTTTTTCTGGAATTTTCCTTTGATGAGAGAAGGAAATAAGCGTGTATAAAATATGGCAGTATAAAATTTCCGCTGGGTCTACAGGCTGATGTTTTTCATTATGCACAGTTTGCGAGGAGAAGTGAAATTGGACTTAATCCTTTCTAACCAAGATTCAAGAGATATACAATGCATGTTAATAAGGGAGGAAGTAGCCATCATAGAGGGGACTACAATTCCCAGCAAGTCCTTACAACTCTTACAGGGAACCTTCAGTCTTCAGCTTGGCTGCCCACAGCTGGAAGGGTAGTTTGGGAAATCTTTATACACTGTATTAGCTGGATGGCATTAGCAGCAGTGCATAACAGTGTTAAATCAGTGGTGTAAACACTTACCAGCTCTGGGCATTTCTCATCAGTTCAGGTTACACTGCGGACATACGCATTCCGCACACTCGAATCACATTCTGTTTCTGAGCGCTTCCTCATTTTTGCTCTGTTTTTATTCGGCAATATCGTTTTTTTTCTTCTGATCTATCTTTGGTTCGTCTGCCACGCAGCAACACCAGTAGCAGGAAATGGATCGCAGACGTTTTTGGCTAACCGTCTTGAGTTAGTTAAAGGAGCAATGACATTCTACTAATTTAATATGTCTGTGCAAATACCTAGAAGAGAGCCGGAGAAGGAGATTCCAGGCCTTGGAATATCCACAAAGAGACGATGCTTAAAGTGGAGCCCCAGCCAAAAAGCTAAGTACCGCGCTAAAATACATCTATATCTGCCAAAAACATTTGGCAGGCATTCTTGTGATTTGCACACTTCTTCTGCTTTGCATAACCAGCCCGGTGACACCATTGTTATCTACAGCAGCTATGCAGCTTCCTGTGTCAACTGTCCGCTCATTTAACTGTCATTGAGCCTTCACATATCAGTCCATAACAAAATAGGGGAGCCGCTCGCTGTAATAAAAGCCAGGCAGTACGTTTATTGAAACATCTGAAGCATTATTTTGCCACGATAATGCTCCAACGCGTTTTACATCATAGGTGGAGCCAGAAGCATACCAAAAGGCTGGCGAGACTGGCACCCGCCAGGGGCGCAGGCCAAGAGGAGGCCCGGGCCGAGGGGGGGCGCAAATTGGCAGTGTCCTACTGCTCTTCTAACTGTGACCACGCTACAGCAGGTGGAAGAACATCGCCGTCTGTAAGGGTCATACTGACAGCAGCTTAAACTTGTCTGTGCTGGGGATGTACTACTACTCTGTGTACTGTGCTGGGGATGTACTACTACTCTGTTACTGTGCTGGGGATGTACTGTACTACTCTGTGTACTGTGCTGGGGATGTACTACTACTCTGTGCACTGTGCTTGGGATGTACTACTACTCTGTGTACTGTGCTTGGGATGTACTACTACTCTGTGTACTGTGCTGGGGATGTACTACTACTCTGTGTACTGTGCTGGGGATGTACTACTACTCTGTGTACTGTGCTGGGGATGTACTACTACTCTGTTACTGTGCTGGGGATGTACTGTATTCCTTGTGCTGGGGATGTACTACTACTCTGTGTACTGTGCTGATACAGATTCTCGCCAAGGGCGCTGGAGACCCTAGGTACACCTCTGGGTGGAGCTTATTCATAGGGTGAATGCACCGAGGATTGGAGGACGCTAGACATATAAGCCTGCAGTGGAACTTGTCAGCTTTCAACAAAATGATGATTGAGGCTTGTTGTCCTACTGAGGTCAGAATCAGAGCATTATGGGAATAATGTGCCGACAATGGTTAAAACTGAGCTCAAGGCAAGCATAAAAAAATCAAGGATTACAATTGTGTATTTATTACATTTAAAAAAATATATATAATTAATACCTATATTTGACTAGATTTCAGCTTTTTGTAAATACCATATGGAGGCTCTAAGATTGGAAGAAGGAGGGGCAGTACTTGGGGCCAACCAGGTGCCCTGCATTCACTGCTCTGTGAATCTGCTGTCAAGAAGAATGCTAATGGGAGAGGGCAGAGAGATGAGCTCATCAGTCTTTTGCTGCTCCCTTGCTGTCCAGTCGCAGGCTGCGGGGTAGGGAACTTGTAGGTGAAGCCTATTTTAAGTACCTTGTATTGGGAGGAAATACTCACACACAGTTTACAGTGAACTGACGTCTTTACATAAATCGGCACAGTCTGTTGGCAGTACAGATAAACCAATCTTCAGCACTAGTATAAACCAGTTTTTCTCAATCTTTTTTCAGTCAAGGCACCCTTTAAAAATGATGGACAATCTCGAGGCACCCTTTAAAAATGATGCATAGTCTCGAGGCACCGCATTCTAAAATTTAAAAACTATTCTAAAGCCTCTTACACACGATCGGACTTTACGACAACAAAACCGCAGATTTTTGTTCGAAGGGCGTTGGCTCTTGCATACACACGGTCACACAAATGTTGGTCAACAATTACGAACGTAGTGACGTACAAGACGTATGTGATATCTCCATTACGAACTCTAGTTTTACAAGACTGAGCGCCTTGATTGCGAGCATGCGTGTTTGTACTTTGGACTTTTGTCCGACGGACTTGTGTACACACGATCGGAAAGTCCGACAACACACATTTGTGGGCTGAAAATTTGAGAGCATGCTAGCCAACATTTGTTGGCGGAAAGTCCCACAACAATTGTCCGATGGAGTATACACACGGTCGGACTTACCGCCAACAAGCTCACATCTAACATTTCCTGTCGGAAAATCCGATCGTGTGTACGCGGCATAAGCTTTACATAATGCAGCAACATCCACAAATCCAAGGACACCTAACATTAAAGGTGATTTATTCTTCCAAAGCAAATACACTTTTGTAAACTGGTACTGACTAGTATTCCAATGTTTCTCCCTCAGATTTTCTCCATCACTCATCTAATGTGACCCCAACACTGATGGAGAGGGCAGGTGAGGGTCAAACAAGGATGTTATGAAGGCGACTGACACCCTCCTTATCCACTGATGATACCATTGATCGTTAGGATGCCGGCAGCTAAAAGGTTGCAATTAAAACCTGTGACTAATGCCCCATACACACGGTCGGAAATTCAGACGGAAAAAGTCTGATCGGATTATGTTGTCGAAAAATCCGATCATGTGTGGGGTCTATCGGACTTTTTCCGTTGGAAATTCTGACGGAAAATGTTTGAGAGCTGGATCTAAAATTTTCCGACAACAAAATCCAATGCACAAAGTGCCACGCATGCTCAGAGAAAATTTGGAGACAAAAGCAATTGGCTACTGGCCTGTACGTAGTTCCATCGTACGTGTTCGTGTTCAACGACACCTCTGACAACTTTGTGCGACCGTGTGTATGCAAGACAAGTTTCGGACAAAATCCGTCTGAAAAAATCCAACGGATTTTGTGGTCGGAATGTCCGACCGTGTGTACGGAGCATTAGTGTAACTAAAAGGCAGGCTTCATCTACTCGCCGGCTTGTATACCATTTTTGGGCAATTTTTGGCATTTTGTCAAGGCACCCGTGAAGAAACCTCAAGGTACCCTGGTTGAAATAGGCTGGTATAAACAATCCAGAGAATATACAGTCTCAGTATTTTACAGGAAATATTACCGTAGGATGCCTTCTGTTACCAGGGGTAGTGTCCATTTTTGGCATAGACCGTAGAGGTTTATATAGTCTGTACTGGCTCCATGCCGCCATACTGTTTATCAGAGTGTACAAAGTGAGGAAAGGGCCTTCTCTGAGCTATTCCTACTCATCTGGTACCTTATATTATACAAAGCACTGTCCCTCACAAGCACGCAAAAATGATATGGGATCCCTTATTTAAAATTCAAACGCAATGTTCCCCATGCACACATTCAAGAAAACAGGCTGTTCAGTGATGCGGGGACTGATGGGTGCTGTAATGACCATAGGCTGGAAACCATGGATACTCAAAGTGAAGAAAATTTCCTGAGCACACCAAGGATTCCTCGAAAGGGTCAAAAGCTTTATTCCGTGGTCACATGATAAATATACAGCAACGTTTTTCTGAGCCACGCAGGGCCCCTTCGTCAGGCAAGGTTCCCTCACCAAAAGATGGCCACTAAAGTCTCCAAAGTGTTCAGTGTCCAATCAAGCTACTTTCCTCTATCAAGAGTTTTGTCACTAAACTGCTTGTACATTGTGGCTGAGCTATTTAAAGTGATACTAAAGTTTTTTTTTTTTAAATAACAAACATGTCATACAAACATGCTCTGTTTAATGGTTCTGCACAGAACAGCCCAAATTCTCCTCTTCTTGGGGCCACTGCCGGTGCTCCTGTCTCCTCCCCCTTGTCCAGTGCCCCCAATAGCAAGCTGCTTGCTATGTGGGCACTAGGGAGTGCTTGCTCTCAAACCCCACTCTATACGTCCATAAGACACATAGAGCTGGGCTCGGGCCCGCCCCTGCTCCCTGCAAATTGGCTCACTGGCTGTGATTGACAGCAGTGGGAGCCAATGGTTCCCTTTGCTGTGTCTTAGCCAATAAGGAGAAAGAGACCCAGGACAGCTGAGGCCCTTGTGCACATCGCTGGATCGAGAGGGGGCTCAAGTAAGTATTGGGGGGCTGGGGGGGGGCAGCACACAGAAGTTTTTATAGCTTCATGCATAGAATGCATGAAGGTAAAAAACCTCCAGATTGTACAACCACTTTAAACCTTTACACTGAAAATAGAGAAATGCTAATTCCTTTGCAAGTAAAAGCTTTCCCATATATTTATTTAGTTGTTTGCCTGGCATTCAGCTTTAGGGCTCTAGGGAGAACACTATAGAGCAACTTTGCACCCCTCTTGTTTTCAATGGGACGCTTATTTATTTTGCCCCCATTCCCTACCATCTGAGTGACATTTGCAGCTTGTGTTGATTTCCTTTCTAGCCTCAGAAAACAGCAATAGAGAAAGTTGTCTTTATAGCTGAGCCATAAGAAGGATTTAAAGATTAATCTCCTTAGTTACTCTGAGAAAAACCTCAGTGGGGAATCAAAACATAAAGGTAATTATTAACAACTTAATTCAGTGCCGGGAGGACAATCCCCTCTGTGTTAGGCTGTTCTGCTCATTCTCCTGAAACAGATATTGCAATGTAAATAGAGATGTATCGGCGTGAACAAGCACCATGATAAAAAAAAAAAGAGAGAAATAGTGGAAATGGGAAATATTCCAATAAAGCATTTAAGCCAAGGTATATAATCTACCCTATAAATTCTAAAAGCTACTTCATGATGAAGCAATTCCTTAACCACTTCAGCCCCAGAAGAATTTACCTCCTTCCTGACCAGAGCACTTTTTGCGATTCGGCACTGCGTCGCTTTAACTGACATTTGCGCGGTCATGCAACGTGGCTCCCAAAGAAAATTGACGTCCTTTTTTTCCCACAAATAGAGCTTTCTTTTGCTAGTATTTGATCACCTCTGCAGTTTTTATTTTTTGCGCTATAAACAAAAACGCATAATAAATATCCCCCAAAAATATATAAAAAAACTATTTTTTTCCTCGGTTTAGGCCAATGCGTTTTCTTCTGCATATCTTTGGTAAAAAAAAAAATCGCAATAAGCGATTATTGATTGGTTTGCGCAAAGGTTATAGCGTTTACAAAATAAGGAATAGTTTTATGGCATTTTTTATTAATCATTTTTTTTTTACTAGTAATGGCGGCGATCAGCGATTTTTATCGTGACTGCGACATTATGGCGGACACACCGGACATTTTTTACACATTTTTTTGGGACCATTGTCATTTATACAGCAATCAGTGCTATACAAATGCAAATCCCGTGTAAATGACACTGACAGTGAAGGGGTTAACCACTAGGGGGCAGTGTAGGGGTTAAGTGTGTCCTAGGGAGTGTTTCTAACTGTGGGGGGACGTGGCTACGTGTGGCACAAAACTGATCTCTGCTCCCGATCACAGGGAGCAGAGATCAGTGACACTGTCACTAGGCAGAACGGGGAGATGCTTGTTTACATTAGCATCTCCCCGTTCTTCCTCTCCGTGAGACGATCGCGGGTATCCCCGCGGCGATCTAGTCCGTGGGACCCGCGACCCGACTCACGGAGTTTGCCGCCTCTTAAAGGGCCACGTACAGGTACGTTAGATTGCCTGTATGTGCCCTTCTGCCGCCGTGTTTCTGCGTGAGGCAGGTATATTTCCTGAGCTTCACTCTCCTACCTGCATGCCCAAGATGTTGAGTGTTGGCAGGTGAAAAGGAGATAGACCAGAAAACATCCATTGGCTGATCTCCCCTAGTTAGTAAAAACCTGGAAGCAACAAGGATTTTGTTCTTGCTGTCACTTTCCCTGGACTCTGTGACCAGGGAGGAAGAAAATGGACTGCGATCTGCGCTCCATTAGCTTTGGCGTTGTGCAGGAGAGACATCAGGGGTCTAATATATGCAGTTCATTTTGCATTCCTGGCACACTGCGGCTGTGCTGAGATCACTGACTCCTGTGCACAGGATCATATCATCCCCCCTGGCCAATTAGGAAGCTTAACCATGTCAAGACCGCAATACGTATATACCTCATGGCTTTGCTGTGGTTTATTGGGGCTATGGCTGAGGCTGTCCAACATAGGTTGGACTTGATGGTCTTTTTTCGACCTCACCTACTATGTAACTATCTAACTATAACCCCAGTATTTTTTTTTTATTCGGTGTTCCGTCAGATTAGGCAAAAAAATGTTTTTTTTAAAATGACAACATTTTATCTATTTATTTATTTTATTTTTTTTTTTATTGCATTTTAGTGTAAATATGTGATCTTAGAGCTCATATTTAAGAGGTCCTGTCATGCTTTTTTTCTATTACAATGGGATGTTTACATTCCTTGTAATAGGAATAAAAGTGACACCATTTTTTTTAAAAGAACAGTGTAAAAAATAAAAAATAAAAGGTAAAATAAATAAGAAAAATATATTATTTTTAAAAATAAAAAATAAAAGGTAAAATAAATAAGAAAAAAATATTTTTTTTTAAACGCGCCCCATCCCGCCAAACTCGCGTGCAGAAGCGAACGCATACGTGAGTAGCGCATATGAAAACGGTGTTCAAACCACACATGTGAGCTATCGCCACGATCGCTATAGCAAGAGCAATAATTATAGTCCTAGACCTCCTCTGTAACTTAAAACATGCAACCGGTAGAATTTTTTAAATGTCGCCTATGGAGATTTTTAAGGGTAAAAGTTTGTCGCCATTCCACGAGCGGGCACAATTTTGAAGCGTGACATGTTCAGTATCAATTTACTCAGTGTAACATTATCTTTCACAATATAGTAAGGAATTGGGCTAACTTTACTGTTGTCTTATTTTTTTATTCAAAAAAGTGTATGTTTTCCAAAAAAAGTGTGCTTGTAAGACCGCTACGCAAATACGGTGTGACAGAAAGTATTGCAACGACCGCCATTTTATTCTCTAGGGTGTTAGAAAAAAAATATATAATCTTTGGGGGTTCCAAGTAATTTTCTAGCAAAAAAAAAACATTTTTTAACTTAACTCAAAAAGAGGCTTGACCTTAAGTGGTTAATTATCCCAAATACTCTCTGTGAAACACCATCTTGAATGTCTCTCTCCATCCCTCCAGCCCTCCTAGTAACCTTAACTCACCCCTCCAATCTCTCTTTGGACACTGGCAGGCTCCCATGTTATTTTAAACATTAGATAATCCAGGCAACCCTTTCTAGACCACCCGGAAAAAAAAAGAAGTAATCAAAGGAAATTCGTAATTCTACAGATTATATAATTCTACTCAGGATCAAACCTAAAGCTGGTCTTGAGGCTTACACAGCAAATAGCACAATTCCGGTTTGGACCATACAACCTGCTGTGCCATACACCGCCAGTGATGTATGGTACAGAGATGGGGTCTGATTGGTGAACAGTAACACAGAGGTTAATGCTCTTGCTGAGCAGGCGGTAAAAAAAAAAAAAAATAAAAAAAAGATTCCAGTAGGCCTCACCCCCATTCATCACTAATGGTTTAGTGTCAACACACAGGCATTAACGGGAGTGCATAGCATTAGATACGGTAAATGTCAGTTTGGTTACATTTTCCCTGTAATCTGTGTTTATTTTGTGAATATAGTTCACACTCTGGCCCCGAGCGTGCTGAAAGATCCACCTGTGAAGATCAGTAAATTCTTTGAAAATTTTGCCCTGAGCTCTTTTGATATCGGCCACGTCTTGTCGGAATACAAGTTGTTGGCTAATTTATTACTCCGGAATTATTTTAATGGGCAGCCAGTTCAAAAACCAACACCATTTTATTATTAGCTTGTATATATATATATATATATATATTTTAAACCTATATGCTTTGTAGCCTGGTAATACTGCAATATAAAATCAAACTGGAAATAGCATGATTAACCACTTTTGTACACTTTTTGTATACATGTGCAAATCTTTTTTTTTTTTTTCCTAGAAAATTGCTTAGAACCCCCAAACACTATATACTGTATATATTTTTTTTAAGCAGAGGCCCTATAGAATAAATTGGTCTCACACTTTGAATGACAATTACTCAGTCATGCAACACTGTACCCAAATTAATTTTGTGTCCTTTTTTTCACAAAAATACAGCTTTCTTTTGGTGGTATTTAATCACCGCTGGGTTTTTTATTTTTTGCGCTATAAATCAAAAAATACAGAAAATTCGGTAAAAAAAAAAAAAAAAAATTCTTTGTTTCTATTAAAAATAATTGCAGAGTGTTGGCAGAGTATTGGCGAGTATTGGCGAGTATTGGCGAGTATTGGCAGAGTATTGGCAGAGTATTGGCGAGTATTGGCAGAGTACTGGCAAGTATTGGCAGAGTATTACAGTGTTGCACAGTATTGGCAGAGCATTGCACAGTGGTGGCAGAGCATTGCACAGTGGTTGGTGGCAGAGCATTGCACAGTGGTAGCAGAGTATTGCACAGTGGTGGCAGAGCATTGCAGTGGTGGCAGAGCATTGCACAGTGGTGGCAGAGCATTGCACAGTGGTGGCAGAGCATTGCACAGTGGTTGGTGGCAGAGCATTGCACAGTGGTTGGTGGCAGAGCATTACACAGTGGTTGGTGGCAGAGCATTACACAGTGGTTGGTGGCAGAGCATTGCACAGTGGTTGCAGAGCATTGCACAGTGGTTGCAGAGCATTGCACAGTGGTTGCAGAGCATTGCACAGTGGTGGCAGAGTATTGCACAGTGGTGGCAGTGTATTGACCAGCGCTGTGGGCACTACACATCCAGCCCACAGCGCTGGTCCCGTCTCTCCCCCTCTCCGCTTCTCTCCTCTCTGTACCGATCGGTACAGAGAGGGAGGAACCGGCGTCATGAGGTGACGCCGGTTTGTGTACATGTGATCGCTCCGTCATTTGACGGAGCGATCACATGGTAAACGGCCGCTATCAGCGGCCGTTTACCGTGATCCGTGAACGGATGTTCCCGAGAACGGATGTTCCCGAGTGCGCACCCCAGGGGGCACGCGGGAGCAAGTTTCTGGGAGGACGTCCACTCAGAACTTGCCCACCGCGCTGTAGACGTCTTTCGACTATAGCGCGGTCCGCATGTGGTTAAAGAGGATGTCCACCCGATTTTTATTTTTTTTTTTTAAGTCAGCAGCTACAAATACTGCAGCTGCTGACTTTTAATAAATGGACACTTACCTGTTCCAGCGATGTCGGCAGAAGATCGCTCGTCTCTCGGCTGCCCCGCCACCATCCTCTGTCAGGGAATCAGGAAGTGAAGCTTGCGGCTTCACTGCCCGGTTCCCTACTGCGCATGCGCGAGTCGCGCTGCGCGTCTTTATTGGTCCCCGTTGTGTCCTGGGAACTGTGTGTTTCTCAAGACACAACGGGAACCCTCGGATATGGGTGGGCATCCTCGGATAGGGGCGGGGCAGCTAGTCCCGGAAGTGGGTGCAGATACCTGTATTATACAGGTATCTGCACCCCCCTCCCCCCTGAAAGGTGCCAATTGTGGTACCGGAGGGGGGGAGGAACCCGATAAGCGGAAGTTCCACTTTAGGGTGGAGCTCCGCTTTAATGCAATAAAACACAATACATATAGTTACATAGTTACATAGTAGGTGAGGTTGAAAAAAGACACAAGTCCAACCTATGTGTGTGATTATATGTCAGTATTACATTGTATATCCCTGTATGTTGCAGTCGTTCAGATGCTTATCTAATAGTTTCTTGAAACTATCGATGCTCCCCGCTGAGACCACCGCCTGCGTAAGGGAATTCCACATCCTTGCCGCTCTTAGACCACTTTCACACTGGGGGCGTTTTGCAGGCGATATAGCGTTAAAAATAGTGCCTGCAAACCGCCCTAAAACAGCTGCTCCATTCACTCCAGTGTGAAAGCTTGAGGGCTGGCAGGACGCTAAAAAAAAATCCTGCTAGCGGCATCTTTGGAGCGGTGAAGGAGCGATGAATTCACCGCTCCTCCCCATTGAAATCAATGGGGCAGCGCTGCTATACCGCCAGCAAAACGCTGATGTGGCGGCATTTTGCAGGTGGATTTAACCCCTTTTTGGCTGCTAGCGGGGGGTTAAAGCTGCCCGCTAGTGGCCAAAAAAACGACGGTAAGGAGGCGCTAAAAATAGCGCCGCTTTACCACTGACGCCCTAGGCGGCACAGTGTGAAAGGGCTCTTACAGTAAAGAATCCTCTACGTATTTTAAGGTAAACCTCTTTTCTTCTAATTTTAAAAACCCAATTTTTGGGGGAAATAAAAAAGACAATGTCACGCCCGAGTAAATAGATACCAAACATGTCACGCTTTAAAATTGCGCACACCCGCACAGCGGCGACAAACAACGTACATCTTACTATACTTAGGCGATGCTTTAATGACTTGCTGACCAGCTCACGTACATTTACGTCGGCAAGTTGGCGGGGGGGCCCAGTGCGTGTGGCCGGCAGGCGCGACGTCCGCCGGCCACCCGCAATCGCAGGCACGAGAGCCAGAACGGAGATCTGTGTATGTAAACACACAAATCTCTGTTCTGACAGGGGAGGAGAGACAGATCTGCTGTTCCTAGTAATTAGGAACAGCAATATGCCTCCTCCTCTAGTCAGTCACATCCCCCCACAGTTAGAAACACTCATGAGGGAACACATTTAACCCCATTGATCGCTCCCTAGTGTTAACCCTATTCCCTGCCAGTGTCAGTTATACAGTAATCAGTGGCTATTTTATAAATGTCACTGGTCCCAAAAAAAGTTTTAAAAGTGTCCGATCTGTGCGCCGCAATGTAGCAGTCCAGCTACAAATTCACTGATCGCCGCCATTACTAGTAAAAAAAATAAAAAAATAAATAAAAATGCCATAAATCTATCCCCTATTTTGTAGACGCTATAATTGTTGCGCCAACAAATCAATACATATATTGCGATTTCTTTTACCAAGAGAAGAAGAAGAATACATATCGGCCTAAACTGATGAAGAAATTTGTTTTTTGTAATAATTTTTTTGGATATTTATTATCGCAAAAAGTAAAATTTTTTTCAAAATTTTCGTTTTTTTTTGGTTATAGCACAAAAAATAAAAACCCCAGAGGTGATCAAATACCACTAAAAGAAAGCTCTATTTATGGTGAAAAAATGACATCAATTTTATTTGGGTACAGCGCTGCACGACCGCGCAATTGTCAGTTAAAACGACGCAGTGCTGTATCGCAAAAAATGGCCTGGTCATTAAGGGGGAAAATTTACTGGGGCTGAAGTGGTTAAAAGCCTTTATAGGTTACCACTTTATCTACATAGGAGGTCTAGTGCTAGAAATACTGCCCATGATCTGATGTTGGCGGCAATAGCTCATGTGTGGAAAAATCGCTGTTTGCGCGTGTGCACACGTTCACCTTTGTGCGCTAGCATGGAGGGACTTACATTTTTTTTTATTATTATTATTATTATTAATTAATTCATTCATTTTCTTTACACTGTTGCTTTTTTATTACTTGTATTGCTTTTGCAAGGAATGTACCGTATTTATCGGCGTATAACACGCACCGGCGTAAAACGGGCACCCCAAGTTTAGGAGGGCATTTTAAGGAAAAAAAGTTTTAGGAGGGAAGTTTAGGGAAAAAAAAAAACTTACATTTAAGCGTAATTTGCAGCTTGCCCAGCGTCATTTGCAGCTTGCCCAGTGTCATTTGCAGCTTACCCAGTGTCATTTGCAGCTTGCCAGCGTCATTTGCAGCCTTGCCCAGTGTCATTTGCAGCCTTGCCCAGTGTCATTTGCAGCTTGCCACGTTTAAATTTGGAGACGTGGTGAAAGGGCTCTTACAGTAAAGAATCCTCTACGTATTTTAAGGTAAACCTCTTTTCTTCTAATTTTAAAAACCCAATTTTTGGGGAAAATAACAAAGACGATGTCACGCCCGAGTAAATAGATACCAAACATGTCACACTTTAAAATTGCGCACACACGCACAGCGGCGACAAACAACGTACATCTTACTATACTTAGGCGATGCTTTAATGACTTGCTGACCAGCTCACGTACATTTACGTCGGCAAGTTGGCTCCTTCCCGCGAATCACCGTACCTGTACGTTGGCTCCTTTAAGAGCCATAGCAGGCGCGAGCTAGCGCCGCCGGAAAAGTCAGAGCGCCGCCGCAAAAGCCCGAGCCGTCTGTTCGGCTCAGCTTGCAGTCCCGCCTCCCTGCTGTTTCGGAAGCGAGAGCAGGGAGGCGGGACTGCGAACGGAGCCGAACAGTCAGATCGGTCTTTTTCGTTGGCGCTCGTTTTTTTTCGTTGGCGCTCGGTTTTTTTCGGCGCTGCTCGTTTTTTTTTTGACGCCGGTCGCTATTTTTCGGCGCCGTTTGATTTTTTTTGTCACTTTTTTTTTTGGGGGGATCGGCGTATAACACGCACCCACGACTTTCCCCCGATTTTAAGGGGGAAAAGGTGCGTGTTATACGCCAATAAATACGGTAATCATTCTTGTGACAGCAAAAGAGACATGTCAGGTACTCTTTATGGAGGGATCTCCCCAAATACCTCCCTGCTTTGCAGGGAAACAAAATCCACCACATCCCTGCTGACAGGACGGAGCTCTGCATTGTTTACAGAGGCGCCTCTTATGCGGAAGTTCAGAATCGCGTATATATACGCGATTCTGCACAGAACAGCCGCCCTGTAGCAGTAAATCTGCTATAGGGCAGTCGTGAAGTGGTTAATAATCTCAGAGCACGCACAGAACAGTTGATGCAACATTATTTATACAGTTGATGCAACTTTACTTAAAAGTCCATTAGTTATCTGTGTATTTAGCTGTTTGCTTTGAGCTAAACTCAAAGTGAGCAGCTAAATACACATATGAACTACATACAGTATACAGGTAAGGGATATGTTTTACCTGCTAAAGGATTTGCGTTTCTGTCAATCCAGTCATGAGATTTACACAACTTTGCCACAAAGCACATTCCTGTCTAGAAGGGTAGGGAACCCGAACTTTGCCTGCTGCAGTTTAACTTTCACTTACAGGTCCCCCCTCCCCATCCCCACCCTGCAACTGGATAGTTAAAGGAGCTACAACACACAGATGAGCTCATGTCTCTGTCGCTCTGCACTTTCCTCCTATAAGCAGGTTCCTTGACCTGCAGTACACCTGATTGGCACCTTGTGCTGCTTCTCCCTCCCTCTCTCTGTGTTCTGCTGTACAAGGAATTTAAGAAGCTGATACCAAGTCAGATTCAGGCATTTGAAAATATACATTAAGACCCCTTTCGTTTTCAGGCGCTTTAGCGCTAGAAATAGCCTCTAACTAACGCCTGAAAACCGCCTCCCATTCATTTCAGTGTGACTTTTCACACTGGGGCGGTGCGCTTGCGGGACGTTAGAAAAAGTCCTGTGGCGGTTTGGGAGCTCTGTATACAGCGCTCCCAAAATTCCCTGCCCATTGAAATGAATGGGAAGCGCTTCCAAATCACCTGCAAAGCGATTTTAACCCCTTTTTCGGCCGCTAGCGGGGGGCTAAAAGCGCCCCCGCTAGCGACCCGAAAAGCGCAGCTAAAACGAGGCCCAAGTGTGAAAGGTTCTTATCCTGGGCTTTTTTTCAGCAGGAACGTGATGGAACACAGTTCCGGCACCTCTGGTACTGAATGTATGTAATAGCTAGGAGGTGCTGGAGGGTCTATTGCTGGGTGCTGGGGGATCTGTTATCTCTGGAGGGCATCTATTGTTGCAGGGGGAATATTGTTGATGGTGGGGGATCTATTGCTGCTGGGAGGGACTTACTATTGAGGGAGGAGTCTATTGAGGCTGGCTGGTGGGAGATCTATTGTTGCTGGGGTGGTTCTATTTTGCTGGGGGAGCTATTGTTTTTGTTGGGAGGTCTATTGTGGCTGGGGGGTTCTATCGTTGCTGGGAGATCTATTGTTTGTGTGGGGGGAGGGGGGACTATTGCTGCCGGCTGCAGGGTATATTACTGCTTTCCTTGTCATTACCAAATACCATACAAATTAAGTAGCACCACAAAATGATACTTGGTTCAGTATTTTCCAAAAGCTGTGATACTGAGAGGTAGGTAGGGGGTGGAACCAAGGGACAGTGCTCAGAGGTGGCTAGGGGGTGGAACCAAGGGACAGTGCTTGGAGGTGGCTAGGTGTGGAACCAAGGGACAGTGCTCGGAGGTGAGTAGGGGGTGGAACCAAGGGACAGTGCTCGGAGGTGGCTAGGGGTGGAACCAAGGGACAGTGCTTGGAGGTGGCTAGGGGTGGAACCAAGGGACAGTGCTCGGAGGTGGCAAGGGGGTGGAACCAAGGGACAGTGCTCGGAGGTGGGTAGGGGGTGGAACCAAGGGACAGCGCTCGGAGGTGGGTAGGGGTGGAACCAAGGGACAGCGCTCGGAGGTGGGTAGAGGGGGTGGAACCAAGGGACAGTGCTCGGAGGTGGCTAGGGGGTGGAACCAAGGGACAGTGCTCAGAGGTGGCTAAGGGGTGGAACCAAGGGACAGTGCTCGGAGGTGGCTAGGGGGTGGAACCAAGGGACAGTGCTTGGAGGTGGCTAGGGGTGGAACCAAGGGACAGTGCTTGGAGGTGGCTAGGGGGTGGAACCAAGGGACAGTGCTCGGAGGTGGCTAGGGGGTGGAACCAAGGGACAGTGCTCGGAGGTGGGTAGGGGGTGGAACCAAGGGACAGCGCTCGGAGGTGGGTAGGGGGTGGAACCAAGGGACAGCGCTCGGAGGTGGGTAGAGGGGGTGGAACC
>CM053027.1:51119085-51171585 GCA_028564925.1 Lithobates sylvaticus | reverse complement strand
ACATTGCATGTGATGTGAACAGGAATGTGTTGCGATTCCTGTGTGAATCGCATGCGGTGTCTGCGTCGCACCAGCATGAACCTAGCCTGAAGCTGGTTACTGTTTAACCGCTTCCAGACCGCCCCACGTACGTGGATAGAGGAATCCCCACCGCCAGCTATTGTATTCAGCTGTCACTTTTATTGCCCCCTGGCTACACGGGCTAAGCTGGCCGTAGACGGATTGAAATTCGGCTGGTTCAGCAGGACACAAAATCACGTACCTGTACGTGATTTTGTGCGCGTGGTTAGGGGCCGCCGACACCGCTCCCGGTGTGATTGCTCACAGCGGAAGCCAATCAGCGGATCCGGCGGCCGCAATGGCCCCGCGACCCGCGATCATTCACAGGAGAGGCGGATAAGCCTGCTGCCTGTGTAAACAAGGCAAACGGCGGATCTGTCAGGATGTGACACTGCCCCACACAGTTAGTGAGCACCTCCCTAGGGAACATTTAACCCTTTGATCACCCATGGTGTTAAACCCTTTCCTGCCAGTGACATTTATACAGTAATCGGTGCATTTTTATAGCACTGATCACTGTATTGGTGTCACTGGTCCACAAAAAGTGTCACACAGGTGTCAAGATTTGTCCGCTGCAATGTCGCAGTCCCGCTAAAAATCGCAGACCGCTGCCATTACCAGTTAAAAAAAAAATGAAAGTCCCTAAATTTATCCTGTAGTTTGTAGACGCTATAACTTTTGTGCAAACCAATCAATATATGGTTATTGGGATTTTGTTAACCAAAAATATGTAGAATACGTATTGGCCTAAACTGATAAAGAAATTTATTTTTTGGATGTGTGTTATAGCAGAAAGTAAAAAATATATATTTTTTTGTTTTTTTTTAAATTGTCGGTGTTTTTTTGTTTATAGCGCAAAAAATAAAAAGCGCAGAGGCGATCAAATACCACCAAAAGAAAGCTCTATTTGTGGGGAAAAAGGGACATCAATTTTATTTGGGTACAGCGTCGCACGACCGCGCAATTGTCAGTTAAAGCAACGCAGTGCCGTATCACAAAAAATGGCCTGGTCAGGAAGTGGGTAAAACCCTCCAGAGCTGAAGTGGTTAATGCACAACAGAACATTGTGTTAACATACATGGAATAACATACTGTAGAGCAGGGGTCTCCAAACTTTCTGAACAAAGGGCCATTTTACCGTCCTTGAGGCATTAGAGGGGCCAGAATGTGGCCAGTGGGATTAGAAAATGCCATGGTGTTGGTGAGAGCAAACCGTGTACCATGATTGGTTTTAGTGGAAGGAATAGTGTCCTATTGTTGATATTAGTAAAAGGAATGGCGACCCATTGTTGGTATTCAAGGTAGGAATGGTGTCCCATGGTTGGTGTCTATGGGAGGAATAGTGCCCCATCATTGCGGTATTTGTGGAAGGAATGGTACCCCATCATTGGTGCCAGTGGATGGCATGGTGCCCTAGCATTGGTGTCAGTGGATGGCATGGTGCACCAAGGGCCCAATAAAGGCAAGCAAAGGGCCTTTAGGGTTTAGGATCTAGTTCCACTTTAACTGCCTGAGATCCGCGCCATAGCCAAATGACGGCTACAGCGCGGATCTGTTGTGCCGGGAGCACGTCATATGACGTCCTCCCCTTCTGTGCACTCCAGGGAGAGGGCGCGCGCGCTCTCGCCGTGTCACTGGGCACCCGATGCACGTGCCCAGCGGTCGCGATGTCCGCTGGGCACCCGCGATTGCCCGGTAACACAGCGGGACCGTGGATCTGTGTGTGTAAACACACAGATCAACGGTCCTGTCAGAGGAGAGGAGCCGATGGTGTTCTCTGTACAGAGAAACACCAATCAGTCTCCTCCCCTTGTGAGTCCCCTCCCCCCACAGTAAGAAACACTCCCAGGGAACATAATTAACCCCTCCCCGCCCCCTAGTGGTTAACCCCTTCACTGCCAGTGTCATTTATACATGAATCAATGCATTTAAATAGCATTGATTGCTGTATAAATGACAATGGTGCCAAAAATGTGTCAAAAATGTCCGATGTGTCCGCCATAATGTCGCAGTCACAATAAAAATCGCTGATCACCGCCATTACTAGTAAAAAAAAAAATATTAATAAAAATGCTATAAAACTATCCCCTATTTTGTAAACGCTATAACTTTTGCGCAAACTAATCAATAATCGCTAATTGCGATTTTTTTTTTACCAAAAATATGTAGAAGAATACGTTTCGGCCTAAACTGAGGAAAAAAAAAGTTTTTTTATATATTTTTTGGGGATATTTATTATAGCAAAAAGTAAAAAATATTGTTTTTTTTTTTAAATTTGTCGCTCTTCTTTTGTTTATTGCGCAAAAAATAAAAAACGCAGAGGTGATCAAATACCACCAAAAGAAAGCTCTATTTGTGGGGAAAAAATTAGAAAAATTTCATTTGGGTACAGTGTCATATGACCGCGCAATTGTCATTCCAAGTGCATCAACGCCGAAAGCTGAAAATTGGTCTGGTCACGAGGGGGGTTTAAGTGCCCAGTAATCAGGTGGTTAAAGCGGTTCTGCACTGTGTGTTGTTTTTTTTTTTTTTTGGAATACAATGCTAAGGATTAGGAGGTAAATTGGGGGACTCACGTGTTCCATCTTCATAATTGATTGCTGCCGGTTTTCCTCCTATAAAATAATTTATATAACTCTTTTCCTGCTGGGTGCCATCTTGCCTGTGGGCATGTGAAACCCCACAGGCACTTTAGATGGCCCAGCATGCACCGCCGTTACTGCGCCGAGCTCGCGCGTGCGCAGTAACGGCAAAGTGCAGCTCACGTTCTCCGAAATCTCGCGAGATTTCGGAAGATGTCCGCACTGACCCCTGGGATCAATGACACCAGATCCCAGGAGACAGTGCGGTGTGACGACGATCGGCGCAGAGACCCCGCCCACCGCCGCAGAGACAGAGGAAAGGAAGTCAGCGATTACAAGGTAAGTGGAAGAAAAAAAAAAAAACACACTTCATTTAGTACTCTCTTTGCCTGATTTGGAAGGCAAAGAGATTTACTAAATGAAATGTGTGCAGAACCGCTTTAACCTACCAAATGTTGAGTATCTTCATTGATTTTCCTCAATTACCAACATTTTATCAACTCTGGTAAACCGTTTTCGCTTTCTCTTCCTCCTCATCCTAATTATTCTACCTATGCTGCTGTTGATTTCCAAGTTCATCATTTTGGTGTGGACCTCCTCCCCTCTGGGCTGTCAGTTCCGCAGTCAGTATTGTGTCTGCTGTGGAAACTTCTAGCAACGAGACAAGTCTGTGGGAAAATTCAGCAAGACAATGAGATAATCCCGTCTAGTGCATTTCAATCTTCCTAAACAAAGGAAAGCTAATTACAAATCTTCTTACCCATTCAGACTAGAGAACAGAAGTGGGAAAGGGGGAAAGGGGGGCCTGTGCTTCATTTTATACTCAAATGAAAGTCACATTTTATTAGAAGGGATGAAAAGAAAGGGAAATGCTTTTGGGCCTTACACAGCTTGAGAATTGGTCGGATTAATAGAGCCCACAATCGGGCCACACATGATTAAAGTGAAATCGTCACTTTGTAGTGTATACATTTTTTAAATAAACCTGTCATTATGCGGACCATAATCCACACCCAACAAAATAATGAAACGGCAACACTGGTCTAGTGAGATTTGAACAGGGCTTCTGTTAGAAATCATGGGGTCCCATACTGCCTACCTGACAGGGTCCCCCCCCCCCCCCCTCCAGAAAATATAAAATTATATTTTTGCTAAAAATACACCCAAAACATTACTATATAATGATTGTTACGACATATTTGCCGGCCCCTTTCCCCTGCCCCCCCCCCCCCCGAAACATTCCAGCTGCTGGCGGGAAAGAAGAGAAGAAAATCCGGAAACGCTGCAAGGAAAAGGGGTGCACGGGGGGGCCTTGAAAGCAGAGGAAGGGGGCACGGGAACTAGAACTGACCCCCCCTGCAGCACAGCTGGAGGGAGGGAGTGGAGAAGAAGCCGGAAGTTCTGCAGAGGGAAGTGGAGGAGAATTGGTTTCTGCAATAAGGCAGTAGAGCCGGCCTGCCCGGGCCCCCCTTTTGAACTGATGGACCCCCGGGCCCAATACAGGAGGACTGACTGTACTGCATTTTCAGCGGTCCTGGATTTGAAAAAGCTGTACCAGGAGCAGGAAAACAGATTACCTTGGCAGCTCTCCGCCCTTGCCACTATGGCTCATGAACTGTGGTCCAATATGGCCCTATGCTTGTATAGCACTGCCCCCATAGGGGTTGCCGAATATTTATACCTGGGTCTCCCACTGATTAATCAACAGGCAGTTATACGGTATGTGTTACACAGCCAGGTGCATACACTCTTCTGCTCATAATCTTCAATGCCCCGTACACACGGTCGGAAATTCCGACCACAAAATCCATCGGATTTTTTCCGACGCATTTTGTCCGACGCTGGTGTTGCATACACACGGTTGGACAAAGTTGACGGAAAATCCGATCATCCTGAACGTGGTGACGTTCGTTGCGTACGACGGGACTACATAGAGGCTAGTAGCCAATAGCTTTGGTCTTGTAATGTGATCTGAGCATGCGTGGCACTTTGTCCGTCAGAATTCGCTACACACGATCGGAAAAGTCCGATAGGACTTTGTTGTCGGAAAATTTGAGAGCAGGAGATAAAACTTTGTCCGTTTGAAAATCCGACGGAAAAAGTCCGATGGAGCCTACACACGGTCGGAATTTCCGACAACATTGTCCGATAGGACATTTTCCGTCGGAAAATCCGACCGTGTGTATGGGGCATAAGGGATTTGTCTTTATGTTTTATTTGGACAACACAACTCTCTCAATAGAACTGTATAGCAGATCATCTGCAGAACCATAGAGCAGCAGTATGGTAAGAACAAGTCCCTTTGTAGCAGAAGGGACTCAGTGGACGTTGTTTCTTCAAGACACTAGCCAGTGTCTCCTTTAGCTCACACACCAAATACACCAAATATGCGGACCAAAAGGGGTATTTCAGCAACACACACAGTCTCAGGGATCCCTTTAGGGGTCTGTACTCACAAAATGTCCAGGGACAGCTGGTAGCCTCCTTCCAACGTCTGAGCGACACTCTATACCAGTGATACCAGACAGGATCCGTGGACATCCTCCCTCAATCAGCTTTCAAAGGAACCCCGGGTTGTAGCTTTAGGCCCCTTTCACACTTATACGACTTGTCCCACGATTTGGGACTGCAAAGTCGCAAAACAAGTCGTTCCCCATGATTTCCAATGACAGCCATTTATATTAGTACGACTTCAAGTCGTTCCAACTTCAAAGTAGTCCCTGGTCCAATTTTGCGGCAAAATCACAGCAAAAATCGTGGCAGTGAATCGCAGCAAAATTGCGGTGAAATCGCAGCAAAATTGCGGTGAAATCGCACGACTTTGAAGTCGCACAAGTGTGAAAGGGGCCTAAAAGTGGGGTAGAATCCCCAATTATCCAAACCCCAATCTCAGTAAGTGATAAATATAAAGGTATATATATGTAAGTATATAACATAAAGACCAAAAAACGTGTAACAAATCAATAAAAGTTGATTAAATGACAGTCCCAGTGAAACATAAAGTGAAAGTGATTGAAAATAAAATAAAAGTCCTGGGTATGGCACAAAAACAAGTCCAGTTTCAAGTGAAAAAAGAAAAAAATGACAATAAAAAAAACATAAAAAACACTGTGTCAAAAACACGCTTTCTTCCAGAAGTGATTCAAAAGTGACTTTTGTGCTCCAGCAGTGATGGTGACTTTGGTGTTGCCCCCTCTGGCTCCCTCACTCACCAGATTGAAGTACCCCTGCAGGGGTAAACAGCTTTTTCAGATATCTTTATCTCGTCCCGTTTCTGGAAGGTATCCTGGCCAGTTATTCCCTCCAATGGATTCACCCAGGTTCCTTGGGAGAGGAATAATAGCATCCAGCGCGCCCCACCGAGTGTGGGGGGTAAAACTCCCAAAAAAAGAAAAAAAAAAAAAACAAAAAAAAAAAAAAAAAAGAAAAAGAAAAAGAAAAAAATAGAAAAAAAATAAATAGAAAAAAAAATAAGAAAAAATAAATAAAATAAAAAGGAAAGAGGAAGATCGTTGTGTGATATCAGGCGGCAAAATTTTTTATTTTAAAATAGTTAAAAACAAATAAATGAAAGTTAAAAATATAAGGCCAGGGTATCTCGCAGGATACAACTGGTCCGCCACACACAGTAGACAAGATAGAGGGAATAGGGTCGGTATACGGCTTGCGCTCCAGCTGCGTACCAGACCTCTCGTTCCCACACCGGAAGTGACGTCAGCACGCCGTACTAGTTTCGTCGTCAGACGTTTTCAAAGGCGACGCCATCTTGCTACACCTCACGGTTTAAGAAGGCAGCGGAGGTGTGTGTTCCACTTAGTGTTAGCCAATGGGAACCGAAATAAACGTATCAGACGCCCACCTGGGCGTGTATTAATCCCCACATTAGCCTCTTCCATAACGAGGAAGATTTTGGCCATGCAGACCAGATGGGTGGATTTATTTAAAAAGGCAGGCTAAATAGCCCCCAATATAATACAGTGGTCGCACATCTCCGCTTGCCCTGTACAGGAGAAGGGCAATTGCTGTTTACTAATTTGCATTAAAGAAGAGAACATGTGAAAGGGGAATACTAAACGTTAATGTTGGGTAACAATTAAACACAAATAAAGATAAAAATAAAAAGTTGTGCATAAGGTTGAGCTACTTATTTGCATATAGGCGGTCTCCAATTATGCAGCTTAATGTGGTGGCTAGGAGAGTTACATCCAGCCAGGGATTTAAATGTCAGATCGAACCCAGCTGTTGCTTAGTATTTTTTACATTACTAGGACAAGATGTTTCATCGTGCGGGTGAGCTTGACTATTTTATATAGGCGCTTTCCACTTATGCAGTTTGTTGTGGTGGCCGGGGGGATTACATCCACCCTGGGAAATTAAATGCCAGGTCAAACCCAGCTACTACTATGTAAAGCTAAAAAGCCCTCATAATAGTATTCATACATGTGGTGTTGTGGTGGCCGGGGGGATTACATCCACCCTGGGAAATTAAATGCCAGGTCAAACCCAGCTACTACTATGTAAAGCTAAAAAGCCCTCATAATGGTATTCATACATAAAGTGTATAACTCTTCCATAGAGTGTTTAACCCCTCCTTCCATAGAGTGTTTAGCCCCTCCATATCATGGGTATCTTTATATATATTTATATAGAAACCAAGCCTAAATGAGACAAAGGAACAGTAGAAAATAATAATGATCCAAATGTGAAAATTAAGTGTAAACTTTTAGTGGAGGTGAGTAGTTTGCAATGAGTCCTATAGGGTCCCTGTCCCATGCGTCATATCCAATGGAACCAATATATAGCATGGCCCAGGGGAAAAAAAAGGGGCCCATTCCAAAGGAACTAATATATCGGTCCCAATAAATGTCTGATATATCCAGTGTGCTGCTTCAATCCACTGGTCCCCCAGATATACTAAGCTCCAACTACCCAGTGCAACAAAGGGGATGGTTCATGCTTAAATGTCGTTGTCCCCAATGGGTGAATGATTATAAGGCATATCTGGCAAGATTTCCTGATATTGCAGCGTACTATTAGCTTAAGTTAGTGGTATACACTGAGGAGTACCTTCTATACTGAGTAAAAAATCAGTTTCAGCCCCAGGCACCAGTACTATTATGTGTCCATAATGTCTCCTATGGGTCGTTCCCAGAAGAACATAGCTATCACTTGGTGGGCCCATAAGAGTATCCTTATAAACTATGGGTGTATATCCTCATAGATCTCACCCAACTGAGCCGGTCCTCATAGATCTCACCCAACTGGGCCTGTAAGAAGGTAATGAATCACATTGAAAGTCCAGCATAAACGTTAGGTTATGGGTCCAGCAGGTGGTAGGTCCAGGCTGTCAGGTGTCCAGTGATGGTATGGTCAGGGTCCTAGGGGTTAGCTATAAAGCAGTTAAGATCAATCTCCAGATTGAGGCCCCTGGGGGCAAGGGACCCCAACCTGTAGATCCAGCTCGTTTCATTCTGGGAGATAAGGGTGGTCTTGTTACCCCCTCTCCAATGATCATCTATGTGGTCTATCCCATAAAAAACAAGCCCGGATGGGTCTCTGTGATGGACCTCGTCAAAATGCCGTGACAGGCTATGTTTGGGGAACCCTTTACGTATATTATTGATATGTTCCCTAATTCTAACGAATAGGGGTCGAGTAGTGCGCCCAATGTACTGGAGGTGGCATGGGCACTCGATGACGTAGGTTACATGCGTGGTTTGGCATGTAATGAGTTGTCTTATTTGGTATTCTTGATGATCTACTGTAGATTTGAAAAATTCCCTTTTTCTTGGTTGTTTCTTGCTAACTTTGCACGGGAGGCACCGCTGGCACCTATAGAACCCTTTCATGTCAGCAAAGATTTTTACTTTCTTCGGGGGGTCAATAACATTATGTACTAAATGTGTGCGGAGGTTTGGAGCCCTTCTATAGACAAAGTTTGGTTTTGCAGGTAGAATTTTGGCCAAAGTTCTGTCCTCTTTGAGGATAGGCCAGTACTTTTTGATGATCCGTTCAACCGATCTATATTGGGTATTGAACCCCGTTATGAATGTTGTGTTCATCTTCTCTACCTGCCCCATAGGTTTATTTTCAAGTAATGCCTGTCTGTCCATCATGCCTATTTCTGATTTTAGTTTTACTAGTTTCTCCCGCGAATACCCTTTTTCCTCAAATCTGTTGATTAGGACTGTGGATTGGGCATTAAAGTCTTCGATGTTATCACAATTCCTCCGGATTCTCAACAGCTGACCTTTTGGTATATTGCCCTTCCATTTTGGATGGTGACAGCTGGAGGAGGGAATGTACCCGTTTCGGTCTGTGGTTTTAAAAAAGTTTTTTGTGCATAGCTCACCTGCTCCTTTGTAGATTTCCAAGTCCAGGTAGTCTATCTTATTGTGGTCCCATTTCCCTGAGAAGGTGAGACCATATCTGTTAGTATTTAGATTGTTGAGGAATTCAGTCAGGGTGTCGAGTGTGCCATCCCAGAGTATTATCAAATCATCAATGTACCGTTTGTACATTTTGATTTGGGGGATGTTCCTAGCATAGATATATTCCTCCTCCCACATGTCCATCAGGAGGTTCGCCACACTAGGAGCATAGCGAGCCCCCATGGCGACCCCTTTAGTTTGTACAAAAAATTCCTTGTTGTACCAAAAGTAGTTGCAACTCATTGCCATGCTGAGTCCTTCCAGGATGTAACTGATCTGTTGCTGCTTCATACTGGTCCCTTCGTGTAAAGCTTTTTCAACCGCTAGTAACCCGTCTGGTTGTTCAATACTGGTATACAGTGAGTTAACGTCGACAGTGACCAATATCCAGTCATCTGTTCCTTTAATTTTCTGTAGCTCTTGAATAAGTTGCAGGCTATCCCTCAAATGTGAGCGGCCCTGCTTGACAAGTGGCTTTAAGTAACTGTCCAAATATTCACCCAGCCTGGAAAACACGGAGTTAATCCCGCTAATGATGGGCCTCCCTGGTGGCTTCTCCAAACGCTTATAAATCTTTGGCGTATAATATATGACTGGGGTTTTGGTGGAATTTGAAATTAAATACTCAGCTTCCTTGTCATTCAGTATGCCATGCCTTTTTCCTCTCTCAATGTAGGTGCTGAGTTTAGTTTCGAATGCTTTTTTAGGGTTCCCCTTTAGTTTTTTGTAGGTGTTCGCGACACTAAGGATGTTATCCATTTCCTCCTGGTAGTCTTCTTTGCTTAAAATAACCAGGGCCCCCCCCCCCCCCCCCCTTATCCGCTGGCCTGATGACTACTTCATGTCTTTTTCCGATCATTTTTATAGCTTTCCAAATATTTCTACCCTTTTTATTGTCCTTTTGCTCTAAATGTCGTAGGTCATCCTCGACCATCTTTTGGAATGCTCCCAAACACTGGTTCCCTGGGGTTTGGGGATTGAAAATTGAATTGTTCTTTAAGTTCGTCTGTACGTATTCAGGAACTGTTTTTATTCTACTGTCTTCATTTATGGCAAAGTGTTTCCTAAGGTTTAATTTCCGCATACATTTTTGTAGGTCTATATAGACCTCAAATTTATCAAGTTTCTTGTCTGGGGCATATTTCAGCCCCAGATCAAGGACTTTGATTTCCTCTTCAGAAAATAAAATATTACTTAGATTAAAAATACCCTTTCCTAATATTCCCGTCTCCTTTTTCTTCTTGCCTCCTCTCCTTCCTCTTGTCTTCCTCCTCTTTCCTGGTTTCTCGGTGGTGATCTCATATCTCTCCCTTGGTTGTGGTTCCATCCATTGCCATTGTGTACTCGGTCTATGTTCCTCTGGGGCTCTGGGTCTTGATCTTCTCTTGTGCTGTATTGGCCTTCTCTGTATGTCCCACCTCGATTCCCATACTGTGCTCTCCTTCCGGGGATTCTGTACGGGACACGGGTCTTCCATTTTCCGGGGGGCTGGGCTCGTTGGCCCCCTCTGTGAAAACCCCCTTCATTGTTATAATGACCCCTATATGGGGAGTATGGTTTCTGGATGAACCCCCTCCTTGGAGGGGAGAACCTATTCCTACTTGGGGCATTATGTCTATCCAGGTAGGGTGTTGTGTTACCCTGGTGTTCTTGGTGGTTGCCCCTCCGAAAGTTCGGTCTATTTGGGTTCCAGTTCGATTCCCTAGGTCTCCCTCTATTGGCCATAGTGGGGTTAGGTGGAGGTGTTGATTGTGATGCACCCTCCATTAGCCCTAGCATCCTGATACCTATGGCATCTTCAGGGGTTTCATCCATGGAGGTGTCTTCTAGATCGTCATCTTGGGGCTCTTCATTATACTCTCCCATTGAGGATTGCCATTTATACACACAGTTATTCCTATAATCAAGTACATCCCTCTTGAATTTCTTCTGTTTTTTGGTTTGTATTTCACTGTCATATTTTTTAATGGTCTCTTGCAACTCCTTTTCTTTATCTTTAAATTCTTTTTGGTGGTTAAAGGGTACCAGCATGGTCTTGATTTCTCCTATTGTGGTTTCTATCCCCTTTAGCTTAAATTTCCTCCTTTCTACAATCTTTTGGAGTAGTTCTCCTTCACACTTGTTGAAAAAGTTATACCATGTTCCCATGAGAGCAGAATCATCTACATTATCATTGGGATGTATATCCCATCTTAGGCTTCTTGGAGTCATCTTTTCTCTAATGTAGGTTTCTAGGGTAGCCACATCCCACCACACTCTAAGTTGTTTCTCCATGGTGTGTTTAAGCTGTTTCAACAGACTTTGCATGTCTTGTGTGTTGGTGATTTGTTCCTGGCTAAATACCCCGCCTAGATCAATGTTTCTACTTCCCATATATCCAAATATGTCCATAGCTGCAGAGTATAGTCACACCCTAAGGTGATCAAAACAGGATAATACAACAAACAACTCCGCGCTTAGGAGCAAGTAGTATAGGTGTGCAGCCTTTCCAAAAAATAGCCCCCTAGAGGACTATTTAAATGTGAGATGCAGGATAAAAGGAAAAAAATTGGCGCTACCTCTAATAAGAAATGCAGGGTTACCAAGGGTTATTGAGCAAAAAGGGGGGCGGTGTGAGTGTGCGTTAATAGAGCAAGTGGCCTCACCTGTTATCCTCCCCTCCTATAAATACATAAAGTAGTGAGAGATTGGGGAGGGTTTTTTAGGGGAACAAAGGGCCCACCCTTAAAAGTGGGGTAGAATCCCCAATTATCCAAACCCCAATCTCAGTGAGTGATAAATATAAAGGTATATATATGTAAGTATATAACATAAAGACCAAAAAACGTGTAACAAATCAATAAAAGTTGATTAAATGACAGTCCCAGTGAAACATAAAGTGAAAGTGATTGAAAATAAAATAAAAGTCCTGGGTATGGCACAAAAACAAGTCCAGTTTCAAGTGAAAAAAGAAAAAAATGACAATAAAAAAAACATAAAAAACACTGTGTCAAAAACACGCTTTCTTCCAGAAGTGATTCAAAAGTGACTTTTGTGCTCCAGCAGTGATGGTGACTTTGGTGTTGCCCCCTCTGGCTCCCTCACTCACCAGATTGAAGTACCCCTGCAGGGGTAAACAGCTTTTTCAGATATCTTTATCTCGTCCCGTTTCTGGAAGGTATCCTGGCCAGTTATTCCCTCCGATGGATTCACCCAGGTTCCTTGGGAGATGTTTGAAGAGCCTCAAAGAATGAGGAATAATAGCATCCAGCGCGCCCCACCGAGTGTGGGGGGTAAAACTCCCAAAAAAAGAAAAAAAAAAAAAGGAAAGAGGAAGATCCTTGTGTGATATCAGGCGGCAAAATTTTTTATTTTAAAATAGTTAAAAACAAATAAATGAAAGTTAAAAATATAAGGCCAGGGTATCTCGCAGGATACAACTGGTCCGCCACACACAGTAGACAAGATAGAGGGAATAGGGTCGGTATACGGCTTGCGCTCCAGCTGCGTACCAGACCTCTCGTTCCCACACCGGAAGTGACGTCAGCACGCCTTACTAGTTTCGTCGTCAGACGTTTTCAAAGGCGACGCCATCTTGCTACACCTCACGGTTTAAGAAGGCAGCGGAGGTGTGTGTTCCACTTAGTGTTAGCCAATGGGAACCGAAATAAACGTATCAGACGCCCACCTGGGCGTGTATTAATCCCCACATTAGCCTCTTCCATAACGAGGAAGATTTTGGCCATGCAGACCAGATGGGTGGATTTATTTAAAAAGGCAGGCTAAATAGCCCCCAATATAATACAGTGGTCGCACATCTCCGCTTGCCCTGTACAGGAGAAGGGCAATTGCTGTTTACTAATTTGCATTAAAGAAGAGAACATGTGAAAGGGGAATACTAAACGTTAATGTTGGGTAACAATTAAACACAAATAAAGATAAAAATAAAAAGTTGTGCATAAGGTTGAGCTACTTATTTGCATATAGGCGGTCTCCAATTATGCAGCTTAATGTGGTGGCTAGGAGAGTTACATCCAGCCAGGGATTTAAATGTCAGATCGAACCCAGCTGTTGCTTAGTATTTTTTACATTACTAGGACAAGATGTTTCATCGTGCGGGTGAGCTTGACTATTTTATATAGGCGCTTTCCACTTATGCAGTTTGTTGTGGTGGCCGGGGGGATTACATCCACCCTGGGAAATTAAATGCCAGGTCAAACCCAGCTACTACTATGTAAAGCTAAAAAGCCCTCATAATGGTATTCATACATAAAGTGTATAACCCTTCCATAGAGTGTTTAACCCCTCCTTCCATAGAGTGTTTAGCCCCTGTGAAAGGGGCCTAAGTGTTTCAGGTCCTCAGGTCGACCACCTGAGGCCGCATGGCAGCCTGTGCTAGCGACAGGCAGCAGTCCCCTCCCCACCTGGACCTCTCTCCAGAGGTAGACTGGACTCTGAGCCCATGTGCTCTTCAGCCTTAAAAGAGAAGGATGGGAATTTTTTTTCCCCCCATTCATACTTACCCAGGTGGATGCAGCATGAGTCCGCTGGATCTGTCCCCGGCACCTCTGCACTGAAAACTGAGTGACCGAACATCGCAGATGGCTTGGTTTTCAGAGCTCCGTGAGCAGAGAGCTGCAGACTGTCAGTCACAGCTCTCTGCCCTTCTCCCTCCTCGCTCATTGGCCAGGGCTGTATCTACATCCATGCTCTCACCTGCTGGGTTTCCTCCAGCGGCGGCCCGTCCATTAGGGGTGCATGGGTGCCACCCCCCCATCCATGCGTCCAGCCCCCTAATCTATATGCAGGGCGCTGGACCATGGATGCCAATGGTGGGGGACTTGAAGCACGTGATTAGAGCTAGTGGCTCTAATAGACTTCAAAAAAAGGGTGGGCTCGGGAAGCAGAGCACTGTGCTCTGAGCCCACTCCGCTGTGTGACACTAGCGAATGAATTTTCGCTATTGCCACACTGATGCTCCTCCCGACCAATCAGGAAGCGGGTCTTGAGACCCGTCATGAGGTTGGCTGAAAGGACAGGCAATCCTATTGGGCGCCTAGGAGGAGGAGGGAGGAGAGACACGGCGGAAGACGCTGTGATGCAAAAGAGAACGAGAGGACACAGGAACTGCTGCCCACAGCCCGTAGAAGCGCCCTTAATAGGGTAAGTGCCGGGCTGGATGACCGACCACTGGTTTTCTTCCACTGTCCAATATGTCTCATCACTATTACATAGTTACATAGTTAGGTTGAAAAAAGACACAAGTCCATCCAGTTTAACCACAAAAAATAAATAAATAAAATAATATTATACAATCCCATATACCCAATTCTATACCCACAGTTGATCCAGAGGAAGACGAAAAACCCCAGCAGCTATTGAACCTGTGTGAAATCTCCAAGGCAGCATGAGCAGCATCAGAGCACACTGAGCAGACCTCAATAATCAATCCTTGCTCTCTGTAATCAATCCTTGCAGACAGCACCTAAATTTGCCTGTCTGCCTCCCTGTTATCAGAGAAGCCAAAAACGATATACACTCTCTAGCACCTACCTAGGAGGGTTCCACACTTGTCATTAAAGTGTAAAGCACAAATAAGTCTTACACCTGCACAATCAGGAGAGGTGTATATGAAGGTTGGAAAGATTTGCAACATTTCTAATTACTAAACACTTTAGAAATCAGATTGTGTATTTAAAGAGACCCTGTCTACAACTTAAAGCTGAATTCAAGGTATGGCAATTTTTACATCAGTTACATTGATTTAGCTTAGACCAGAGGTGTCCAAACTTTTTTCAAAGAGAGCCAGATTTGATGAAGCGAACATGCGTGAGGGCCGACCTTTTTTCCTGACATTGTTTGAACCATTAAAATTCAGTCTGTGTGTTCGTTCGAGTACTGACACACTGCCCAACAAGAATTCTCTTGCCTTTGTGGCTGTGTGTGAGTAAAGAGATGATCTCAGGCGTGTTATTTGGATATACCTTATTTATTGGCGTATAACACGCACCTTCACTTTAAGAGGGAAGATTTAGGAAAAAAATACAATTTTAAATAAAGAAATATGAAGCAAAATAAGGGTCAGTGCCCATCTGCAGCACCACCATTGCCAGAAATGTCAGAAATGCAGCCCCCATCATTGCCAGAAATGTCAGAAATGCAGCCCCCATCATTGCCAGAAATGTCAGGAATACAGCCCCCATCATTGTCAGGAATGTCAGGAATGCAGCCCCCCATCATTTTTAGGAATGTCAGGAATGCAGCCCCCATCATTGTCAGGAATGTCAGGAATGCAGCCCCCCCATCATTGTCAGGAATGTCAGGAATGCAGCCCCCCATCATTGTCAGGAATGTCAGGAATGCAGCCCCCCATCATTGTCAGGAATGTCAGGAATGCAGCCCCCCATCATTGTCAGGAATGCAGCCCCCATCATTGTCAGGAATGTCAGGAATGCAGCCCCCATCATTGTCAGGAATGTCAGGAATGCAGCCCCCCATCATTGTCAGGAATGTCAGGAATGCAGCCCCCCATCATTGTCAGGAATGTCAGGAATGCAGCCCCCATCATTGTCAGGAATGTCAGGAATGCAGCCCCCCATCATTGTCAGGAATGCAGCCCCCCATCATTGTCAGGAATGTCAGGAATGCAGCCCCCCATCATTGTAAGGAATGTCAGGAATGCAGCCCCCATCATTGTCAGGAATGCAGCCCCCCATCATTGTCAGGAATGTCAGGAATGCAGCCCCCCATCATTGTCAGGAATGTCAGGAATGCAGCCCCCCATCATTGTCAGGAATGTCAGGAATGCAGCCCCCCATCATTGTCAGGAATGTCAGGAATGCAGCCCCCCATCATTGTCAGGAATGCAGCCCCCCATCATTGTCAGGAATGCAGCCTCCCATCATTGTCAGGAATGTCAGGAATGTCAGGAATGCAGCCCCCTCATCATTGTCAGGAATACACAGCCCCCATCATTGTCAGGAATGCAGCCCCCCATCATTGTCAGGAATGTCAGGAATGCAGCCCCCATCATTGTCAGGAATGTCAGGAATGCAGCCCCCCATCATTGTCAGGAATGTCAGGAATGTCAGGAATGCAGCCCCCTCATCATTGTCAGGAATACACAGCCCCCATCATTGTCAGGAATGCAGACTCACCATTGTGCAGTGCAGCCTGAATTATGCCCCTCCATCTGCCGCCTCGGAGGGTACAGGGAGGGGGCGGGACGAGCGCCAAAAGATAACATACAGGAGAAACTCCTGTTTTCTCTGCGGCCTCTTTAATACAAGGTCCCGCCTCCTTTGATGGACAGAACAGCCGTCCAATGGCAGTGCTGGAGACGGGACTTCCTATTACAGAGGCTGCCGTGTAAACAGGAAATACTCCTGTGTGCACGGCTCTTGTCCCGCCTCCTCCCTGTCCCCTCCAAGGCATCCGGACATAAATATCTTTTGTGGCCCCGGCGCTGGGAGATCGTTGGGGCCACAAAAGATATACATGTCCAGATAACCAGGCGGGCCATTCAAAACCGGAAAGCGGGCCGCGATTGGCCCGCGGGCCGGACTTTGGACATGCCTGGCTTAGACCAATGTATATGCCATACCTGTGGGATCCCTCTAGCTGGGAATCACCATAATGGGCACTGTTACTACAGTGATTATTGTTAGCATTCCAGGTCCGGTGGTTACACATTCAGAGAACACTTTCCATTTTCTCAATGAATGCAAAGTGTCCAATCAGAGATTGTTTTGGAGTTGATTGACCAAAGGCAAATAGACTGTGCACTTTGCAAGGGAATTTGCTCCGGAGCTTAGTAAATGAGGGGAAGCTCTGCCGACTTCCATCACCCAATCATGTGCAAGCAAAAATACAGTTTTTTTTTTGTTCTTATGTTTATTGAATGCGATTGGATATTCTTTGCAAAGTGAAACATTACCTAATTTTCCAAGCTCTGGAGCAAATGCCCGTGCAGAGTGCAACTGTAGTATCCTACATGGTCTTCAAACTAGTAATTCATTTTATAAAAGGGCTGTACTGAAAGTAATGCAAAAGTGGGCATAAGTTTTTTTGTTAACTTACATAGGGTCATTCAAATTTCACATGTTGGTAGAGTAACTCCTCTTCTTCTTTTTCATTACAGGTAAATAATAGATTCTAAGCAATGTGCAGTCGTTGAGTTCCAGTATTCGTGTCAGTGGTTGGTGGTTTCCCACTGCATGGTTTGTCTTCAATGCTTTTTTTTCCCCTTTCTTTAAAGTGGTTGTAAACCCTTAGAAAAAAAAATAAAAACCTGCAAGGCAAAGGCATTATGAGCTAGTATGCATAGCATACTAGCTCATTATGTATTACTTACCTTACATTGAAGCCCCCGCAGCTGTCCTCGACCCCCCCTCCGGCCGCGGACATCTCTCCTGGAGCTTACTTCCGGGTATCGCAGGTCCGACACAGTGATTGGCCGGAGCCGCGATGACGTCACTCCCGCGCGCGCGTGGGAGCCGGCGGTAACGGCATATCTAACTGAAGCAACGGCACGACGTGCCATTGCTTCAGATGCACATGCGCCGATCACTTCGGCACATGCAGACACAGGGGGACATCTCCTAAACAGTACAGGTTTAAGAGATATCCAGGGTAGCTACAGGTAAGCCTTAATATAGGCTTACCTGTAGCATAAACTTATAAAAATGGGTTTACAACCACTTTAAACTTCTTTGTCCATCTATGCACGTTGTTCTTGTCAATGTGCCATCTCCATAAACATTCTGTAGCCTTTTGTGGATGTTGGACAACCTTAAAAGAACCTGTTTATGTAGGCCGATAGAAGTATCAATATATGTTACATTTCTACAATAAAAAGGCAAAATAGATGCCTAAAGACTTCATGAGACTTTACCTCATGATGTAAATTGTGTAATAAGCAGGTTGTGGTTATCTACAGTTTTAATAATCAGTGTCTGATATGCAAGGAAGAAAAAAAATCAACTTTGTCTCTCCTCCAATTGTGGAGGTGTCCTCTATGACTTCACAGATTATTACATTCCATAAAGTGTGATGTAATACATGCAATGCCACCATATGGATCTGTCACATTGAGTCTACTGTCCAGTGGCGGCTGGTGAAGTTTTAGGGTGGGGGGCGCCAGACCCCGCCCTTCCTTGTTGACCCCTCCCACTTCTCATAAACCACACCCCTTATTATAATTAGGGTCGGGGCATTTGTTTGTGGGCATGGCATAGCCAAAAATTTGTGTGGTTTCATCAGAATAGTGGGCGTGGCTTAAAGGGGCTCTAAGGGGTTGTGGTTAGAGTCTGAGATGAATGAGGGATGGAGGGAGAGGGAGAGAGAGAGGGAGAGAGAAATGGAGAGACAGCAGGCCCAGATCCTACACAACAATAGAAATATGTGTATTCCAGAAAGTTTAACAATCAGCAGATAAAGATACTCAAAACACCTGGTGTTAGCGCTTCAATCATCCCAGGCACCATGGTGGTTATGGTGTCAAGGTGATTGAAGTGCATTATTTCTATTATTACATTGTAATATAAAATTAAATCATTCAACTTACCATAATGCAGAATCAGTGGGAGCACTGAGCGTGTCACCTGCCACGTCGCCTGCCACCAGATGACATCAGGTGCCCCCAGCGGAGTCTGTCCTTACATAAGGTGCCCCCAGCGAAGTCCGTCCTTACATAAGGTACCCCCAGCGGAGTCTCTCCTCACATCTGTGTCCCCATCAGCGGAATCATCCTCACATCTGTGTCCCCATCAGCAGAGTCCTCCTCATATCTGTGTCCCCATCAGCAGAGTCCTCCTTACACCTGTGTCCCCATCATCAGAGCCCCTCCTTACATCTGTGTGCCCATCAGCGGAGTTCTCCTTACATCTGTGTCCCATTTCCGGAGCCCCTCCTTACATCAGCGGAGCCCATCCTTACATCTGTGTCCCCATCAGCAGGGCCCCTCCATACATCTGTGTCACCATCAGCGGAGTACCTCCTTACATCTGTGTCCCCATCGGCAGAGCCCCTCCATACATCAGGTGCCCCCAGCAGCGGAGCCCCTCCTTACATCAGGTGCCCCAAGCAGCGTAGGGGCTTTGATTGGCGAGATTGACACCTTGCGAGCCCCGTCGCATGGTATGGATTTTGAGGGTAACCCCCTACGCCGAAAAAACAGCATGGGGGTCCCCCCAAAGTCCATACCAGACCCTTAGCCGAGCATGCAGCCCGGCCGGTCAGGAAAGGGGGTGGGGATGAGCGAGTGCCCCCTCCTGAGCTGTACCAGGCCGCATGCGGGTGGGTGCTTTGGAGGAGGGGGGCGTTCTGTGGCCCCCCTCCCCCAAAGCATCTTGTCCCCATGTCCCCATGTTGATGAGGACAATGGCCTCTTCCCGACAACATTGGCCGTTGGTTGTCGGGGTCTGCGGGCGGGGGGCTTATCGTAATCCGGGAGCCCCCTTTAATAATTGTTCTGCAGGGCTCCTCAGCTATCTTCTTCCAGCTCTTTTACTAGCGTTGGCCCGAGCTTCTGGTTCGTCGTCGCTGTCGCCGCCGCCGTCTTCTTCTTCCTTCTTCTCTTCTTCCGATGTTGACACAACGCTCTCTCCCGCTGTAATGCGGTGGATGCGGTGCGTGTCGACTTTTATAGGCATAAGGGGCGGGGTCACCGGGTGGTGTCACCTGGCGACCCCGCCCCTTATGGCGCCACAGTCCCGGGGCATGCTGTGACTGTGACGCCCCTTATGCCTATAAAAGTCGACACGCAGCGTATCCACCGCATTACAGCGGGAGAGAGCGCCATGTCAACATCGGAAGAAGAGAAGAAGAAGAAGACGGCGGCGGCGAACCAGAAGTCCGGGCCAACGCTAGGAAAAGAGCTGGAAGAAGATAGCGGAGGAGCCCGGCAGAACAACCAGAGAAGATGCCGGAAAGCGCGAAGAGACCCCCGAAGTCGGAAGAAGACCCCCAGAGCTGCCTAATAAACTACATTAAAAACCTGTCTAGTGTGTTTTTTTATTGACTTTTTTCCCTAGGTGAATAGGTAGGGGTACCATGTACCCCATACACATTCACATAGGGTGGGGGGCCAGGATCTGGGGGCCCCCTTATTAAAGGGGGGATAATCCCCCCGCCCGCAGACCCCAACGGCCAGGGTTGTCGGGAAGAGGCCCTTGTCCTCATCAACATGGGGACAAGGTGCTTTGGGGGTGGGGGGGGCCGCAGGGCGCCCCCCTCCCTCAAAGCACCCACCCCCCCATGTTGAGGGCATGCGGCCTGGTACGGCTCAGGAGGGGGGGGGGCGCTCGCTCGTCCCCACCCCCTTCCTGACCGGCCAGGCTGCGTGCTCAGATAATGGTATGGACTTTGGGGGGACCCCCACGCCTTTTTTTTCAGCGTACGGGGTTACCCTCAAAATCCATACCAGGCGACGGGGCTTGCAAGGTGTCAATCTCGCCGATCGGACAGATAGCTGGAAAAGCCCAAATCGACGGAGGCAGAGGAAATCCAAACCGTTTCAACCAATGAGGTAGAAGTCTTCTTCAGGGACATGGGGCTGAAGATTTCCAGATGTGTACAATAAATCCCATGTGTTGTGTATTTCAACCAAGAGAGATCATAGCTCAACGAGTGAGAAGGAACTGAGACACTAAAGCAGCACCGTGAAGCCAGAGCAAGATGAGGATGGAATATGCCGTCCAGCAGAACCCCTGTATCTGAATGAGCCCACCCAAAAGGGGGCCGTAGGGGTGCTGAGGGACAAGCCACAGAGGATCTATATCTAAGCCCCCGTACACACGGTCAGAAATTCCGACCACAAAATCCGTCAGATTTTGTCCGACACTGGTGTTGCATACACACGGTTGTACAAAGTTGTCGAAAATCCGATCATTCTGAACGTGGTGACGTTCGTTGCCTACGACGGAGCTACGTAGAGGCTATTAGCCAATAACTTTGGTCTCGTAATTTGATCTGAGCATGCGTGGCACTTTGTCCGTCGGAATTCTCTACAGACGATCGGAAAAAGTCTGATCGGATTTTGTTGTGGGAAAATTTGAGAGCAGAATCTCAAATTTTTTCCGACGGAAAAAGTCCAATGGAGCAATGTCCAATGGACATTCTCAGTCGGAATTTCCGACCGTGTGTACGGGGCATAAGAGATTTTGGGAGCAATCACTCAATGCAGGAATTAGTTCCATAGGGGTACGTGTATAAGTACGTGTATAAGTGTCCAGAAACCCGATCCAACTGCAGGTGGCCACTAAGGTTAGTGCAGGGCTACACCACGAAAATGGCCATGAAGGGATGCCATGATGGAATGCTAGTAAACAGATCTATAGGAAATGGCTGAACAACAAACAGCCAGACCTTATATGTGTGATCTGTGCAGCAGTTCCTTACAGTATATCTCCAAGGTCACCTTCATGTTCATGGTCCACTAAAGTCCCACTCTTTGATGAACCTGGTTTTCACACAATGAATTAGGGATGGGGACCTGAGCCAGTCTCATACAGTCAGTCGGCAATAACTTTTGTTGTACATTGAAGTACCTAGAGTCATCAATAGCACTCTAGTAGTTCATTGAGAACTACAAGCTGACAGCTGCAAAGGCTGTTGGTAGTTGTAGTTCATTCATTCACAGAACACCGTGAATGAATGACGTGGCTGGGCAGGTGGGGCAGAGCATGTTTTCTTTACAAAAAAAGAAGGTCCCCCGCTCGCTCTCACAACAGGGGGGGTGGGGGGGTGGGATATGCGGGGCTGGTACATCTGTAACATGTTACAAAAGGTAAACTTACCCTTTAAATGTGTTTTTTAAATTTAAATAGTAAAAGTACCTGCATTTGCATCAACATCCGTCTCCTATAATACCCTGAGAGTCTAATTATTCTCTGTGATGGCCCAGCTCCTCCACCTTCTCCCCTCACTTTCCTACATGAACTTTTGTGCAGTAGTCAATGAGAAATACTATAGAGTGTCACATGAGTCTGCTGGGGCCACTGGCATCACATCTATGATGGCGGCTCCCATCAGCAGTCTCAGGAGTTTTGGATGTCTACACAAGGGAGGCTTTTACAGATAAAACATGTGTAGAGCGCATTTAACCACTTCTGGGCCAAGCCTATTTTTGACACTTGTTTAGAAGTTAAAATCTGTATTTTTTGCTAGAAAATTACTTAGAACCCCCAAACATTATATATATAGATATAGATATAGATATATCTATATATATCTATATATATATATATATTTATATATATATATAGAGATATATATAGATCTATCTATAGATATATATATATATATATATATATATATATATATATATATATATATATATATATATATATATATATATATATATATATATATATATATATATATATATATATCTATAGATAGATATAGATATATCTATCTATATATATATATCTATCTATATATATAGATATATATATATATAGATAGATATATAGATATATATATATAGATTTATATATAGATATATTTTTTTAGTAAAGATTCTGTAGAAAAAAAATGGCGATCGTTGCAATATTTTATGTCACGCGGTATTTGCGCAAGGGTTCTTTCAAATGATTTTTTTTGGGGAAAAAATAAACTTTTTTAATTATAAAATAAGAAAACAGTAAAGTTAGCAAAATTTTTTTGTATATTGTGAAAGGTGATGTTACACCGTGTAAATAGATACCTAACATGTTACGCTTTAAAATTGCACCCGCTGGTGGAATGGTGACAGACTACGGTACTTAAAAATCTCCATAGGCGATTTTCAAAAAATTTTAATGGTTACCAGTTTAGAGTTACAGAGGAGGTATTTTGCTAGAACAAATTATCTCTGGCTCTGGCGCTTTCAATTTTTTTTTTTAAAAATACTTATTTTTTTTATTTCATTATTCTTTACACTGTCTCTTAAAAAAAAATAATAATAAACATGCCTTGTGACAGTAATTGGTTACCAGTTTAGAGTTACAGAGGAGGTATTTTGCTAGAATTATTGCCCTCGCTCTAAAGATTGGGGCACTTTAAAAAAAAAAAAAAAAAAATTATTTTAGTTTTTTTTTTTTTTTTTACACTGTCTCTTAAAAAAAAAAAATCTGATCACTTTTATTGTAAACATCCCTTGTGACAGTAATAGGTGGTGATAGGTACTCATTCTGGAGGGATCAGGGGTCTAAAAGATCCCAAATCCCTCCTTTGCACTTAAAAGTATTCAAAACGCCCCAGCGTTTTGGAATACTAGGGACTTTTAAAGCCGGCGCCATTGGCAGCCAAGTAAACCGGAAGTGAGGGTTACTACATCGGAGACCCAACAAAGCCGATTACAGCTTTGTTCGGGACTCTGACCAGCCAGCAGATGTCCCGGTTGGTTGCTCAGGTCTCCCGGTGGGACAGGAGACCCAGGCGTGGGGAAGACGGAAGGGTCGGGAGGCCCCTCCCGCTCCTTGTGATAATGTCTGAGCGGTTGCTGAGCCGCTTTGGTTGTTGTTATCACCAAAAACCCACCGCAGGATCCAAAAAACGGTACGGGGGGGGGGGCTGCAGGCTTCACGCCGGTACAACCACGTATTCAAACCAAAGTACAGGTACGTCATTTCGTGTGAAGTGGCTAATGTTATTGGAAGATTTTGTTAAAGCTAAATTAGTTAAAAATGTCAGCAGAAATTTTGAAGCGAAAAAAATTATATATATATAAATATATATTATATATATATATCTAATGTTGTGCTTTTAATAATTCAGGGCAAAGTGACAGTATCAGCCTCTTTGCAAAGGGGCCCCCCTGACCCATTGATACACACCTTGCCAGTGCACCTTGCTCTGTTGCAGCCAGCACTGAAATCCCATGCCAGCTTGTGTTGGGCAATAGGGGTAGTGGTGACATCACTCCCTTGGTCATTTGACAGCTCTTGGACCTAGCGTTCGATTGCTAGACCTGAGTATTTTAATGTTGGGGTGGCGAAATGCTCTTTCATACCCAGATGCACCAGGTATTGTTGCCAAGATGAAGGAGCAGAGGAGGAGCACTAGTGGGATGAGTACCAGTTGCTTGTTGCCTATTGCAAAGACACTGTGCCCTGAATGGAGAGGGTGACATTGAGGTTGATTTACTACAGGCAATAGATTGTGCAGTTGTACTCATTTTTCAAGAGCTTTGTGAATGTGGTAAAGAATACCCAATCCATGATTGGATGATGGAAATCAGAAATGCTTTACCACATTTACTAAGCTGGGGATTGGTGCACAGTATATTTGCCTTTAGTAAATTAACCTCACAGTCTCTTTAAAATGAACAATTTTAGCTATTCTATCCTCATAGATGAGGTCCTCCATGGCTCTTATTTATTTAGTTGCCTTTCTCCGCGCTCTTTACAGTTCTACATTAAAGTGGTTGTAAACCCTATTTTTAAACTTTATGCTACACGTAAGCCTATATTAAGGCTTACCTGTATCTAACCAGGATATTTCCTAAACCTTCCTAAACCTGCACGGTTTAGGAGATATCCCGTGTCCCCTGCATGTGCCGATTACATCGGCACATGCGCACTAGAGCAAACTGACGCAATGGCACCTACTGTATGTGCCGCTGCATCAGTCTGCGTGCCATTACCGGCGTCACCTGCACGCATTATTATTATTATTTTTTTTAATTGTTGCTCTTTTTTTGTTTATAGCGCAAAAAATAAAAATCGCTGAGGTGATAAAATACCACCAAAAGAGAGCTCTATTTTTGGGGAAAAAAGGACGTCAATTTTGCTTGGGTACAACGTTGCAATACCGCGCAATTGTCAGTTAAAACGACGCAGTGCCGTATCGCAAAAAATGACCTGGTCGATAGGGAGGAAAACTTTCCAGTCCTTAAGTGGTTAACTATTAGAAAATCCAACAAATGTTCCAAATTTTTTTTTTTAGGATATTTATTATAGCAAAAGGTAATTTTTTTTTTTTTTAAATTGTTGCTCTTTTTTTGTTTATAGCACAAAAAATAAAAATCGCAGAGGTGATCAAATAGCACCAAAAGAAATCTTTATTTGTGGAAAAAAAAGGACGACAATTTTGTTTGGGTACAACGTCACGACCGCGCAAATGTCAGTTAAAGCGCGCCTTATCGCAAAAAATGGCCTGGTCATTAAGGAGGAAAATCTTCCAGTCCTTAAGTGGTTAACTTTTAGAAAATCCAACAAATGTTCCAAAAAAATTGTTTGGGCATATTTATTATAGCAAAAAGTCAATTTTCTTTTTTTTTTTAATTGTTGCTTTTTTTTGTTTATAGCGCAAAAAATTTAAGTCGCAGAGGTGATCAAATACCACCAAAAGAAAGCTCTATTTGTGGAAAAAAAAGGACGTCAATTTTGTTTGGGTACAACGTCGTACGACCGCGCAAAAAATTTCAGTTAAAGCGTGCCGTATCGCAAAAAATGGCCTGGTCATTAAGGAGAAAAATCTTCCAGTCCTTAAGTGGTTAACTTTTATAAAATCCAATAAATGTTCCAAAAAAATTTTTGGGGGATATTTATTATAGCAAAAAGTCCATTTTTTTTAAAATTGTTGCTCTTTTTTTGTTTATAGCGCAAAAAATTTAAGACGCAGAGGTGATCAAATACCACCAAAAGAAAGCTCTATTTGTGGAAAAAAAAGGACGTCAATTTTGTTTAGGTACAGCGTCGTACGACCACGCAATTGTCAGTTAAAGAGCGCCGTATCGCAAAAAATGGCCTGGTCATTAAGGAGGAAAATCTTCCAGTCCTTAAGTGGTTAACTTTTAGAAAATCCAACAAATGTTCCAAAAAATTTTTTTTGGGGATATTTATTATAGCAAAAAGTCAATTTTTTTTTTTTTTTTTTTTAAATTGTTGCTCTTTTTTTTTGTTTATAGCGCAAACAATTTAAGTCACAGAGGTGATCAAGTACCACCAAAAGAAATCTCTATTTGTGGGAAAAAAAGGACGTCAATTTTGTTTGGGTACAGCGTCGTACGACCGCGCAATTGTCAGTTAAAGCGTGCCGTATCGCAAAAAAATGGCCTGGTCATTAAGGAGGAAAATCTTCCAGTCCTCAAATGGTTAACTTTTAGAAATTCCAACAACTGTTCCAAAAATGAGACTTTTCTAATGAAATTATACTGGTGTACAGCCAGCTGTAGTCTGTATGAGATCCCATCGCTGAGGTCACACGCACTCTCTTTCTTCTCATTGTCTGCTTTGTGCCATGTACTTCACCAGTCTCCTGTGATCACCGGTAAACAGCAGCAAGTATCTTGTGAAGATAAAGAGGATGCCTTTATTTTTTTAGAAGGCCCGTTTAATTGAGAAACAACATAAAACTGACAGAATGATTACCAGGGACAGACGAGAGCCATTAACAAAATGGAGAGTGTCATCTTCCCAATGCAAACATTTTCCCCGGCCTATAATACCCTCTTAAGGCAGCCTGAAGTGGCCGTGTATTGTCATATGCTGGCCTCATCACATTTACTGCTTCTTAGTTGGACTTTCCCCAGACACAGAGCAGAAAGAGAGCCCAGCACTTACACTCTATTGTAGCCGGATCTCTGGTCAATGCCCCCTTCCACACATTTCTTAAGCTTTGTCAATAACTCGCGCAATAAAATTTAGTTTGCCCAAGCCTCCTTGTGCAAGTGTTTTCTTTTTTTTTTTCTTCTTCTTTTTTTTTTTTTTCATTCGCTCCCTGGATATGAGATTCCGAGATTAGCTAATTTGTTCTCCATTCTTTTCTCTTTTTTCCCCTTTTTTTGTTTAATTCCCCCAGGAACAGTAGATGGGTTTGTAGGTCTGAAATGGTGGGATTGTCCCACATCTTTGGCTTATTCATGTCCTTTCCTCCTCTGTTGTAAAACACAGAGAGACACTGCTTGCATTGTGCTGGATGCAGTATACCACCCAGCTTTTTACCTCGGCCCTCCTTTGTTTTCTTTCCCCGTGAAAAGGAAGCATTTGCTCAGGGGAGGGAAGAGGGTGTTGCTATTGCCTCCACCGACAGAAAGGTTAAAGGGAAGATTGATGGAGGGGACGTTTACCTACAGAACTAGCAGGGCCAAGGACATTGCTTCCATAATGGCCAGGCCATGTTTTTTGTTAATTATCTCTCACTCTCTCCTTTCATTGGGGGAAACAGGCAGAAATGCATAGAGAATAGAAGAGGATATGGAGGCTTGGGGCTTTAATTTGGCAGAGAGGGATCTATCAAAGAGTTCATCAGGTTTGGAATTTTTTCGCAAAAATAGAATGATAGGCCAATGTAAAGTCTTTATGTACAGTATATGCTTATTATCTCAGCTATAACAAGTACAGTAAGGCTATGATATCTATGCATGGAATCTATCTATATCATTCTTTATTTGTAACAATATAAGAATGTCATTTGGAAGAAAGACAGAAAGAAAGAAAGAAAAAAAAAGAAAGAAAAAAAAGAAAGAAAGAAAGACAGACAGAAAGAAAAAAAGAAAGACAGAAAGAAAGAAATACAGACAGACAGAAAGAAAGCAAGACAGACAGAAAGAAAGACAGAAAGAAAGAAAGAAAGAAAGAGAAAAAAAGAAAGAAAGACACACAGATAGAAAGACACACAGAAAGAAAGAAAGAAAGAAAAAAAAAAAAAGAAAGAAAGAAAGTCAGACAGAAAGAAAGACAGACAGAAAGAAAAAAAGAAAGACAGAAAGAAAGAAAAGAAAGAAAGAAAGAAAGAAAGAAAGAAAGAAAGAAAGAAAGAAAGAAGGAAAGACAGACAAAAAGAGAGAAAAAAAGACACACAGAAAAAAAGAAAGAAAGAAGAAAGAAAGAAAAAAAAAAAAGAAAGAAAGAAAGAAAGTCAGACAGAAAGAAAGACAGATAGAAAGACAAAAAAAAGACAAAGAAAGAAAGAAAGAAGGAAAGACAGACAGAAAGAAAGAAAGAAAGACAGACAGAAAGAAAGAAAGAAAGAAAGAAAGAGACTGAAAGAAAGAAAGAAAAAAAGAAAGAAAGAAGGTCAGACAGAAAGAAAGAAAGACAGACAGAAAGACAAAAAGAAAGACAGAAAGAAAGAAAGAAAGAACGAAAGACAGAAATAAAGACAGACAGAAAGAGAAAGAAAGAAAGAAAGACAGACAGAAAGAAAGAGAGAAAGAAAGACAGACAGACAGAAAGAAGGACAGAAAGACAGACAGACTAATGTAAAAAATATAATAAGAAACAATAACATTAATTATACATACATACACACATATATATATATATTATGGCAAATTTGGTAAATTATTTTTATAACTAGTAAGGTGCATGCTTAAAATATTTTTTTTTATATAGAAGAAAGGAAGAATAACAATGTAACAAAATAATATTATTAATAATATTAAATAAAACATATATACAAAATATAATGTATGTATAGTATATGTATAATATAAATATTATATGGCAAATTTGGTAAATCGTTATTTTCTTCTTTTTTTTTTATAACTAGTGCTTTTCTAGGGGTGCTTTCTTAATATTAATATTTTTTTTAAATCATAAAACAAATGTATGAATAATAAAGGCCTCTGATTCTCACAAATTTAATTTTTTCTCAGGAATATCCCCATCTCACACAGCTCAGTTTTTTTCTCAATATCCACCTCATAGAACCTCACAATTATCACCATGCAGAAGTTATAGGTATTTCAACAAACAATAATCTGTCTGCTCATTAAAGTACAACTAAAGGCAACACTTTTTTTTCCGTTTTGGATAGAGTGGAGAGGGATTAGAACACCTGTCAGTTATTTATTGCTGTCTGTGCCCCTGTTATGGAGATTTAACCTCTCTATCTGTCCTGTTTACCACCTCACAGGGTCTAAACATTTCCCACTCTATTCAAAATGTGAAAAACATTTTTTTGCATAGAGATTCATTTTAATACCATGACACTAAAATAGTATGTAAAGTTAAAGTAGAACTGTAGGCAGAACTTTTTTTTTTCCATTTTGGATAGATTTTGAATAGTTATAACCCAACTATCCAAAATCTATCCAAAATCAAAAAAATGAAAAAAAAAAAAGTTCCGGCTACAGTTCTACTTTAACTTTACATACTATTTTAATGTCATGGTATTAAAATGAATCTCTAGGCAAAACCTTTGTTTTCACATTTTGAATAGAGTGGGAAATGTTTAGACCCTGTTTCAAGTCTTTATCGCTGTCTGTGTCTCCATTGCGAAGATTCACCTCTTATTTTGTCACCAAAATAAGAAAATGAAAGGGAAGTCCAAAATTTTCCCAGAACATGAAGTGGGGGTAAATCTGAAGAAAATTATTTAAGAGTCAAAATACCTTCATTTTGCAATGAAGGCAGCGGGGGGGGAGGAGGAGGGGCCGGACATTGGCGATCTTTCCCCTGGAAGTGGGAGCAAATACCTGGATTTGACAGGTATCCGCTCCCCCCTGAAAGGTGCCAAATATGGCACCAAATGGGGGGGGGGGGGGGGTGAATCCAATCCACGGAAGTTCCATTTCTGGGTGGAACTCAGCTTTAAAGGATAAATTTACTTTTCGAAACATGTTATTCAGGGTGTATTAGGGTTAGAGTTAGGGTTTGAGGGTTGGGGTTGGGGTTAGGGCTTCCCCTTGAAGAACAAGGTTAGGGATTGGAATAGGGACCTCCTCCAAAGGTCAAAGGTCATCAGGCGAGTCCCCAGAGGTCAATGGTCAAGAGGCGTGGCTGACCCACTGCCACCAAAGTGTTCCGCCTAACCCAACTAAGTCTGGGAATGAACAAGTCGGGGGAAAGCGATTGTTCATGTTACGAACTAACCAACCCCCCCCCCGTAGCTCTATGATCTGACAGCTAGCAGGATCTTCTCCCTCCCCGCTAGCTGTCACAGTGCTGGTGCTGATCGCTGGTGCAATGCTTTGCAGGCTTCTGCAGCAAAAAATAAGAAATGCATTTTTTTTTACCTGCAAAAAAAATGTGCATTTATTTTTATATTTTTTTTAAATAAATGACAGCTGACACCTGATTGGTTGCCGCAGGCAAAGCAGACTCCCCTCCGGGTTTCACTGCTCCTGTTTCTTGTGTTTTGACTATTTCAATACATTTTTTAAGCAATTATTCGGATAGTTCTGGTTAATAGATTCCGCTGCCCTATTCATCCTGCAGGCTTGTCACCTTTACAAGTCTGCAGCGTGTCATTAGTGAAAAGAGCCTCCAATTTGCTTTCAGAGTGTGCAGTAAGGAAATCTAATTACTGTGCTAATAGTGAAACAGGGACATGTGAGCCGTACTGCCACCGCCAGCAGAAGAAGTAAGAGGAACTTTCCTGTAACTTTGTCCAATCAAGAAACATATGAGGCTGATGTCTGATGGTTCTGTGTGCTTTGTGTAAAAAAAGTAAACTAAAAATCTTTAAACACTGTTTATTAGGCTATGTGCATGCTATATGACAGCGGTCGTCAATTAGTGGTCTGTGGATCACTGATGGTCCACAAGAAAATTTGGTGGTCCCCAAGGGTTCTGCCACAAATTATGTATACCACCCAATGTTGTTTCCAGTGGTGTTCTCAATGCATGCTGACAATCAATACTGTCAGTGCGCATTGATACCCAATGCCTCCTCTGTAGTTTTGGCTCCTGTGAACTCAGAGGGAGGCGCTGGGAGTAGTGCAGAAAGCGGGAGGGGAAGGAGAGGACTTCCAATGGCAGTGCGAATCACATACTGTGGGAGGGAGCACGGAGCTCAAGCACAAGGTTGGATAAAGAGGTGAGATCCAATGATGAGTCTTTGTAAGGCAGCAGTGTGATGTAGTGTGGAGGGGGGGGGGCAGAGATCTGGAGCTCTGTGCTACAACAGGGGAGCTCTCCGGTCCACTGCACTGTGCAGAGAGAAAAAAAACTGCACCTACCACGGAGATCGGTGACGACAGAAGAGGTGAGGGACCTGTCACTGTGAAAACGAGGGAGAGCTTTGCAGAGAGTTCATTCGGAGAGGAGTGCACTGTGAAAGTGTGTGGGGGAGGGGGAATATGTGCCGAGAGGTAAAGTTTGTGTGTGTAGCAGAGGGGAGAGCATTGTAGAGGAGTAGACAGAGGAGAGCCTGGGGGGATTTGTGATGAGAGGGAAGCTGAGAAATGATGTGTGTGTTGAGGAGGGGGGGGGGGTCAGCAGGGAGGGGAGCTGGGGGGATTTGTGATGAGGAGAGCTGGGGGGATTTGTGATGAGAGGGGAGCTGAGAAAGTATGTGTGTGTGTGTGGAGGAGGGGGGGTCAGCAGAGAGGAGAGCTGGGGGGATTTGTACAGAGAGGGGTGGTGGGGTATTTGTACAGAGAGGTACAGAGAGGGGTGCTGGGGGGATTTGTACAGAGAGGGGTGCTGGGGGGAAATTGTACAGAGAGGGGAGCTGGGGGGTATTTGTACAGAGAGGGGTGCTAGGGGGATTTGTACAAAGAGGGGTCCTGGGGGTTTGTACAGAGAGGGGTCCTGGGGGATTTGTACAGAGAGGGGAGCTGGGGGGATTTTTGATGAGAGGGGTGCTGGGGGGGGGGGGGATTTGTACAGAGAGGGGTGCTGGGGGAATTTGTACAGAGAGGGATGCTGGGGGGATTTGTGATGAGAGGGGTGCTGGGGGGATTTGTGATGAGAGGGGAGCTAGGGGGATTTGTACAAAGAGGGGTCCTGGGGGTTTGTACAGAGAGGGGTCCTGGAGGATTTGTACAGAGAGGGGAGCTGGGGGGATTTTTGATGAGAGGGGTGCTGGGGGGGGGGGATTTGTACAGAGAGGGGTGCTGGGGGAATTTGTACAGAGAGGGATGCTGGGGGGATTTGTGATGAGAGGGGTGCTGGGGGGATTTGTGATGAGAGGGGTGCTGGGGGGATTTGTACAGAGAGGGGAGCAGTTTTTTTTGGATTTGTGATGAGAGGGGAGCTGGGGGGATTTGTGATGAGAGGGGAGCTGGGGGGAATTGTACAGAGAGGGGAGCTGGGGGGATTTGTACAGAATGGGGAGCTGGGGGGATTTTTGATGAGAGGGGAGCTGGCAGAGATTTTGGGGAATTTGCCATATGTGATAAGCAGTTCTAAGCCTTAACTCATTACAATTTTTTGTCGCCGCTGTAATTCTCTCCTCTAAGGAAGGTGTGGCTGGGGTTTGGGGGTGGTTGGGGCGGAGTTTGGGGGTGGTTGGGGCGGAGAGTTGGACAGAGAGGGTGAGTTCCTGAAACTTTATTTTGAGAAAAAAAGCCCTGATTGTGTGTATAAGGCAGTAGCATGATCCAGGGGGAGGGGGCAGAGAGCAGGAGCACTGTGTGTAGGCATGTAACATTTATGTTAGTGGTCCGCGGGATTTAAAATAAGTTTAGTGGTCTGTGAGGTCCAAAAGGTTGGCGACCACCCCGAAATCCCACTGTAGATTATCCTGTCCCTTTCCTAGATCAGACATGGATGGATACAGTGACAAAAACTTTGCATCAGTCTAAGAGACCAGCTTGGTTACATGGTTTGCTTACATACAGTATATTTTAGCTTATGAAAAGGCTTATGCCTTGGTGCCCATTTGTCCCATTAGAAAGCTACTGCAGGGCACTTCGCTTTTACAGTTCTACCCACTAGTTCGAGAGGAAGTTTGCCACTGTTTGGAGAAAATCAACTGTCTGCAGCTTGATTGGTCCAGTGCACTGCAGCTTGACCGCACCATACTACTACCTACTTCTTCAGTGCTCCAGTAATAGAGGTCTTCCAAGGCCGATCCACCCATAATGCCTCCTATATGCTGAAAGCACCTTCTCTGCTTTCACAGTCCTTCTCTAATGGAGGTCCCCCAATACCTGTCCACCCACCATGGCTGCTGTAGTCTGACAGCATCATCCCCTCCTCTCACACTCCTCCTCCAACAGGGATCCTCCAAGGCCTGTCCACCCATCTTGACTGCTATATACTGTGAGCACCATCACTGCTCCCCAATCCTTCTTTATTGGGGATCTTCCGATGCCTGTCCACCCAATATGGCTGCTGTATTCTAACATTGCCACCCCTGCACCTACACTTCTTGCCAAATAAGGATCCTCCAAAACCTGTCCACCTATTATGACTGTTATATACTGTAGGCACCATCCCTGCTCCCCCAATCCTCTTTAATGGAGGTCTTCCAATGCCTATCCACCCAACATGGCTACTGTATTCTGACAGTGCCATCCCTGCACCTACACTTCTTCTCCAACAAGGATCCTCCAAGACCTGTCCACCCATTATGACTGCTATACTGTATACTGTAGACACCATCCCTGCTCCCCCAATCCTATTTAATGGGGGTCTTCCAATGCTTGTCCAACCACCGTGGCTGCTATATTCTGACAGTGCCATCCCGACTTTTCCTACTACTACTCCAACAGGTGTTGTCCAAGGCCTGTCCACCCATGGTGGCTGCTACAGTATATATTGAAAGCACCATCCCTGCTCCCACAGTTTTCTTCTAATGCGGGTCCTTCAAGGCTCTCACCACAGTCATTGCAACGGGGTCCCGAACACCCACCACAGTCATTTTATGAAGGTCCCACCCACCAAGAACAGTCATTCTAAGGAGGTCTCAACCACCACAGCCATTCAAAAACCACCCTGCCCACACTGTTACTTTTGTATTATGAAAAAGGCCACTGTAGGAGCAGAAACAGCCAAAGACAGATAGGAACACTCAAAACTCCAAAGCTAGGCAAGTAAGCTAGGACCTACAGGAAGGAGATTTACCCCCTGGCATCCACAGTAGATATAAGAAGCCAGTCAGACTAATGCCGTGTACACACGATCGGACTTTCCGGCGGGACTTAGTTAGAAGTTTTGACTTAAAATCCGGCCGTCTGTGTGCTAGTCCGCAGGACTTTTGAAATGAAGGGACTTGCCGACACACATCGTAAAGTCTGTTCATTTTGAACGTGACTCCAGGTAGACGGGACTAGTGAAGGAAGTGAATGCCACCGCCCCGCTCGTCGAGATTGACACCTCGCTAGCCCCGTCACCTGGTATGGATTTAAAGGGGAATCCCTACACCGAAAAACCGGCGTGGGGGTTCCCCCCAAATCCATATCAGACCCTTATCCAAGCACGCAGCCTGGCCGGTCAGGAAAGGGGTGGGTACGAGCTCCTGAGCCGTACCAGGCCGCGTGCCCTCAACATGGGGGGTGCCCTGGGGAATGGGGGGCCCTGCGGCCCCCCCACCCCAAAGCACCTTGTCCCAATGTTGATGAGGACAAGGGCCTCTTCCCGACAACCCTGACCATTGGTTGTCTTTAATAAGGGGGCCCCTAGATACCGGCCCCCCACCCTATGTGGATGAGTATGGGGTATGATGTACCCCTACCCATTCACCTAAGGGAAAAAAGTGTAAATAAAGAACACAACACAAGTTTTTAAAATACTTTATTACACAGCTCTGGGGGTCTTCTTCCGTCTTGGGGGTCTTCTCGCTGGACTCCTCCGCTATCTTCTGCTAGCTCTTTTACTAGCAGAGGAGCCCGGCTTTCTCCTTCGTCGCCGCCGCCGTCTGGGGGTCTTGTTCCGACTTCGGGGGTCTTGTCCCGCTCTTCTGTTCTTCTTGCCGGGCCTCCGCTTTCTTCTTCCAGCTCTTTTACTAGCGGTGGCCCGGGCTTCTGTCGCAGTCACTGTCGCTGTCGGCTTCTTCTTCTTCTGCTTCTTGTTCTTCTTTCTTCTTCCGATGTTGACTCAACGCTGTCTTCTCTTCTAATGGCTCAGACATGTTGCGCTGACAGTTATATAGGGACAAGGGGCGGGTCACCGGCTCATGTCACATGGTGACTCCGCACCCTTATGATGTCACAGTCCCGGAGGATGCCGGAGGGCCCCCTTTCCCCAGGGCACCCCCCATGTTGAGGGCACGCGGCCTGGAATGGCTCAGGGGGGGGGGGGCGCTCGTCCCCACCCCCCTTCCTGACCGGCTGGGCTGCGTGCTCGGATAAGGGTCTGATATGGATTTGGGGGTGATCCCCACGCCCTTTTTTCGGCGTAGCGATTCCCCTTTAAATCCATACCAGGTGACGGGGCTAGCGAGGTGTTAATGTCGCCGATCAAGGCGGCAGCATTCACTTCCTTCGCTAGTCCCGTCTACCTGGAGTCACTTTCTAAATGAACAGACTTTACTCCGGCCCGGATTCACACCGTATTACCATGTGTTGCAGTATCGTACAGCAAAACACACATTACCACCACACAACAATGTGAATCTGGTCAAAATTTTATTCCCAAGAGATTGATCAGCTGCGATTCTCCAGCCACTGTCTTTTTATTCTCAGAGGGCAGGCTCTGGCTCACAGGGAACTCTGGGACTTGTAGTTCAGCTTTATCTGTTGAGCTTTTCTTTGCCTTCCTCCTCTGCAGATGTGTCTGCTGATTAAGTTTACTTTGAAGGGCTTGCTGTTAATGAGCCCTGATTATGCGCGCAAAATGGATGTCAGCTTTCCGCTAGGTTGGCAGCGGTTGGCAGACACACATCACACAACAGTGTGTTTTGTTTTTCCCGTGAAGAGGTCAGGGTGGCATTGCAGGGTACAATGAAAAGTGGCTGTTTTGTTGGTTCAACAATGAAATGACAAATTATTTAATGAGCACATATGCCTCGTTCTCTCACCACTGTGCTAATTAAGCTAATTGCACTGTAGATTTCATGTACAAGGCTGCCTATTAACATTTACATGCCAGATTGTTGTGAAAAATTAAAGTTTTTTTTTTTTTAAGTGACTTGAGAATTGCGTTTTGAAGTTATTGCGCTGGGATGGGTCTCTAATTATCATCCAGATTACATGTTTTTTTAAGGTACACTCCCGTCTAATGGGAACATTTGCCATTCAAATTGACCAGGGGGAATTTTAATCTACATTCCTAATGCTGTGTACAGAATCAGTACACTGGGATTTTTCTCTCTGCAAAGCCCTGTGGTTGTTGGTAATAAAGTCGCCTAGAAATTCCTGTTCTAGAGCTTGCGTTTATGCAGGTCAGAGAATCTTGGGTTCCCAACTTCGCCCATCTAAAAATAAAAGGGCGGTGTTTGCCTTATGGTGGGCATGCACCCGATAATTTAATCGATCAATTGAAGTTTTATTTGCTTTTTTTGGTCCAAATCACAAAACATAAAGTGGTGATTTGGACCGAACACAAGTTGATGGAATCGAAATAACCCTAATCGAACGCAGGGCAAAAAAACTGATTGCTTTCAATGAGAGCATTTCCACTTCTATTCTATTTCAATTCACATTTTTTATTTATTAACCCCTTCCCGCCCACCTTCAAGGTAACAGTTTAAAGCTTAAAAATGATTGCCAGCTTTCTCTTTGGCACAGTCGATCATATTCTTGCTGCTAGTTGAATGTGACTAGTAGATTACATCCGTTTGATGATTTATGAATTATTTGCACTTTAAACTGACTGAAAACTGCCACATGTATATCCAGTGATCGAGGGAAACAGTAATCATCCTATGTTTTTTTTTCCTCGATATACATACTAAATCCTCTTGCGTGTTCATGTTTAAAAACCTTCATTTTAAGTATCGTTCTAAGTATAGTTATGTAGATATTTATCAGAATAGACATGTAGCCATATTTGCCAATTGCATATGCAGGTTCTGCTTCCTCCTTAGTAGTTATGGTATTTTGTTGTTGTGTTGTGTTGTTGGCGCTATTCCTATATAATATAATAATAATAGTGTTGTATATAATGTAAAAATAATAGTGCTGTATATAATAATAAGAATAATAGTGTTGTATATAATAAAAAAGGAAAATAGTGTTGTATATACTAACATTCGTGTTGTATATAATGTTATTATAATAGCACTGTATATAATAATAATAATAATAATAGTGCTGTATATAATAATAATAATAATAATAGTGTTGTATATAATAATAATAGTGTTGTATATAATGTAATAACAATAGTACTGTATATAATAATAATAGTGCTGTATATAATAATAATAATAATACTGTTGTATATCATAATATCAGTGTTGTATATAATGTAATAATAATAGTACTGTATATAATAATAATAGTGCTGTATATAATAATAATAATAATAAAAGTGTTGTGTATAATAATAATAGTGTTGTATATAATGTAATAATAATAGTACTGTATATAATAATAATAATAATAATAATAGTGTTAGCGCAACTCCTATATAATGTAATAATGATAAAGCTGTATATAATAATAATAGTGCTGTATATAATAGGGGTCGACCGATTATCGGTACTGCCCATATTTCGTTTTTTTGAAGCGTCGGTATCGGTCACAAACTTACTGATGTTACCGATATTGCTTCACACTGGGTTCACACTGTAGCGATGAGGGAACTAGCACGATTACAGCGCCGGTTCACGCACCTCTCCCGCAGGCAGTTCACACTGCCCTCTGCAAACCGCTGCGGGTGTCAATACATTGTTAATGACACCCCCAGATTGATTCACAGATCGCAGTGTGCAGTGAGAACACCCATGCGATCCGATTCCAGTGCGGGAAAAAAAAGTCCCTGCACTATTTTCCTGCTAACCCAATGCGAGTTCAGCCATAAAACTGTATAGCTGAACTCGCATTGCACAGATATCGCATGCGACCGGCACTGCAGTGCAAATCACATGTGATGTCTGTGTTTGCAGGCTTAAGGGGTTGTACCGGAGTGATTACCCCGAAAACGTCCGTTAGAGCATACGGTCGGCTTTCTTGTAATAACAACCGAGCTGAGAAGCTGATCGGCTGTTATTACAAGCAGCGGGAGGGGACAACCCCCCCTCCCGCCGCCGCTCCGCCTGGGTCTCCCGTCCCACCGGGAGGCCCAAGTGACCAGCCGGCACGTCCGCTGGCTGGCCGAAGACCCGAACAAAGCGGATCGGCTTCAATCTTCAAGCGGAGACCCGAACAAAGCGGATCGGCTTTGTTCGGGTCTCGGATCTAGTAACCCAGAAGCAATGTCATGACATCACTTCGGAATTACTGGATTTATAGCAGTTTCTAGGCCGTAGTGTTTAGAAGCATTTTTTGGAACGCAAAAAAATGCGTTCAGTCGATCGGCGGCTTTAGTCGACCAGCTGGTCCGAGGCGCAGTAACTGAGGGAGGATTCAAGGCATCCGGGTGCGCTCTCAACTTGGAGAGGCACCGCAGCTCGTGTAAGCGACCGGGGGAGGACTCTTCGGAGGAGGGCCAACAAGCTGGCATCCTGAGAAGTGCCTGGTTGCTGGGTTGTCAAGGACACTAAAGAATCCACACTTCCCCAATACTGTCAAGGAGACGGATAACGTTCCAGGTACTGAGGAAAGGTTTCTGTTTTGTTTCTGAGTACCGCTTTGAGTCAAGGTCAAAGACTGTGCAAATTTCGTTATTCAAGTGCTGACTGCCATAATCTCTGGCTAGAGATTTGTTCAGCTTGGAAGCGCCCAGCTGCGAGTGGCTACTCTCTGGGTTGGCAAATAGAGACTTTTGTATACTTAGCAGTTCAAGGTGCCTGAGTTTTCTTCATCCTTGCCCTCTGTTCCCACGTGTGACTGTGTCTGTTGGATGTTACCCCTGCAAATAAAAACCTTTCAAAAGGACTTTTATGGGGTCAGCGTGCAAAGTCGTTGGGTACTAACTCTGGGAACCCCTAGACCTGGAAGAACAAGCCAAGCGGAGGTAACCAGTAAGCCCAAAAGTCAAGGCCGCCCCATCGAGGGTTATGGCCGCTACAGAACATTTATTTAGAAATAGAGGGACCTAGAATATTCATTTTGGCAGATCTACACACCTAAAAGAGGGATGTTAAAATAGTATTAATACAGATCCCTATGTTACACCTAAATAGAGGGACATGAAACATGTATTTGGTAGGATCTGCTCACCTCAGGGCTCATTCACACCAGTGTGCCATAACTATGCTAAAACACATGTTCACACCTCCCTCAAAAGTAGAGAGAAAATATTCACCCCCCTTGGCTTTTTACCTATTTTGTTACATTACAGCCTTTAGTTCAATGTTTTTTTTAATATGAATTATATGTGACGGATCAGAACACAATAGTCTAAGTTGGTGAGGTAAAATTAGAAAAATATAAACATAAAACTATTTTTCAGAAATAAACCCCCTTTGTTATAAAGCCCATAAAAAGCTCTGATGCAACCAATTACCTTCAAAAGTCACATAACATAACAAGTGCAATCTAAGTGTCACATGATCTGTCATTACATATACACACCTTTTTGAAAGGCCCCAGAGGCTGCAACACCTAAACAAGAGGCACCACTAACCAAACACGGCCATGAAGACCAAGGAACTCTCCAGACAAGTAAGGGACAATGTTGATGAAAAGTACAAGTCAAGGTTAGGTTATAAAAAAATATCCAAATCTTTGATGATCCTGAGGAGCACCATCAAATCTATCATAACCAAATGGAAAGAACATGGCACAACAACAAACCTGCCAAGAGACGGCCGCACAGCAAAACTCCCGGACCGGGCAAGGAGGGCATTAATCAGAGAGGCAGCACAGAGACCTAAGGTAACCCTGGAGGAGCTGCAGAGTTCCACAGCAGAGACTGGAGTATCTGTACATAGGAGGACAATAATCCGTACACTCCATAGAGTTGGGCTTTATGGCAGAGTGGCCAGAAGAAAGACATTACTTTCAGCAAAAAACAAAATGGCACGTTTTGAGTTTGCGAAAAGGCATGTGGGCGACTCACACATGTATGGAGGAAGGTGCTCTGGTCGGAAAACGCTATGTCTGGCGCAAACCCAACACATCACATCACCCAAAGAACACCATCCCCACAGTGAAACATGGTGGTGGCAGCATCATGCTGTGGGGTATTTTTTCAGCAGTCGGGACTCGGGACTGGGAAATACAGGGATATTCTTGAGCAAAACCTGTAGCACTCTGTGTGTGATTTGAGGCTAGGACGGAGGTTCACCTTCCAGCAGGACAATGACCCCCAACACACTGCTAAAGCAACACTTGAGTGGTTTAAGGGGAAACATAGAAATGTGTTGGAATGGCCTGGTCAAAGCCCAGACCTCAATCCAATAGAAAATCTGTGGTCAGACTTAAAGATTGCTGTTCACAAGTACAAACCATCCAACCTGAAGGAGCTGGAGCAGTTTTGCAAGGAGGAATGGGCAAAAATCCCAGTGGTAAGATGTGGCAAGCTCATAGAGACTTATCCAAAGCGACTTGGAGCTGTGATAGCCGCAAAAGGTGGCTCTACGAAGTATTGACTTCAGGGGGGCGAATAGTTATGCACATTGACTTTTTCTGTTATTTTGTCCTATTTGTTGCTTGCTTCACGATAAATAAAAAACATCTTCAAAATTGTGGGCATGTTCTGTAAATTAAATGATGCAAATCCTCAAACAACCCATGTTAATTCCAGGTTGCGAGGCAACAAGAACACGAAAAATGCCAAGGGGGGTGAATACTTTTGCAAGGCAACTTGACCATGATTTCAGGGATGGGTATTAAAAAATAAAAGCAAGAAAACACCAACAAAACAAAATTAAATGAATTTTAAACACACCACATTAAACTGCTTGCAGACCGCCTACCGCAGATTTACTGTGGCAGAGCGGCCTGCTGTGCTGGATCAGGTACAATCCAGCACTCCCGGTAGGGGATGTGTACTCGCTCACACCCCCCCCCCCCCCCCCGGCTTTGCTCCCGTTTCCTGCAGCACAAACCGTTCAGTGGGTCCCGGACAATAATTTATGAATGGCAGACGAGAGCCCTGTGTAGGTAATCAACACAGGGCTCTCTACTGTCAGCAGCGATATGCCACTTTTAGGGGCCCATTGCGTAGAAAAACACACACAGAAAACATTGTTAGGCACCAGGGTGGATTTGATTTAAATCAACTCGATTTAAATCATAATTTTTAAAGAGCAACTGTCATCTTTGTCCCGCAGAGGCTCCTCCTCTGACTCGCTGTTGACTCACCGACAGTCCCATTCACTTTATTGTGACGGCTGGTGATGTGGCAGTGACACAACAAGGTGAGGGACGTGGTGGCAGCAGGTGAGTGGATGCCCGCTAACAGGCACTGCCATGATGGATCTGAAATGACAGGTGCTCTTTAAATGTAAGGACTTATTCTTGCTGGTAGTTAGAATCTTTAATATTTTGCAAACAAAATGAAGGTTTCCTATTTGGAATAATAAGCTGTCAGGTTAGTAAAACAGCGATATCAGAGCCGATTCAATCATACAGTCTGTAGTGTACATAGATTTGCAAAACAATGGGATAAATGAATATTCCTGAACTTTGTTTTATCTCATGGTTACTATGAAATTGCTTGAGTGCATCAATACAGTACATGTTATCTCAGCTTGCAGAGTTGGATTCATTGAATGAGTTTAACAAAAATTAAAAAATTGCAGAATATAAAGCCTATATATACGTGCCCTTTAATTGCCTAGCCGTGGGACCCGATCGGGAGCTCCGTGACCCCGGCCGCGGGACCAGCGGACCCGATCACCGCTGGTGTCCCACGATCGGGTCACAGAGCTGAAGAACGGGGAGAGGTCTGTGTAAACAAACCTCTCCCCGCGCTTCCTACACTGACTGTCACTGATCCGGCTGTTCCCTGTCATCGGGAACGCCGATCAGTGACGTCAGACGTCAGCCACGCCCCCTACTGAAAAAAAAAACACAACACGTCACACTGACTCCTCCCCGCCACCTAGTGGTTAACTCCTTCACTGCCACTGTCATTTACATAGGAATCAGTGCATTTAATTAGCCCTGATTTCTGTATAAATGACAATGGTCCCAAAAATGTGTCAAAAATGTCCGATGTGTCCGCCATAATGTCGTAGTCACAATAAAAATCGCTGATCACCGCCATTACTATTAAAAAAAATATATATTAATAAAAATGCTATAAAACTATCCCCTATTTTGTAAACGCTATAACTTCCTACCAAACCAATCAATAATCGCTAATTGTGATTTTTTTTACCAAAAATATGTAGAAGAATACGTATCGGCCTAAACTGAGGAAAAAAATGTTTTCTTATATATTTTTTGGGGATATTTATTATAGCAATAAGGCCCCTTTCACACTGGGGCGGTTTTCAGGCGGTACAGCGCTAAAAATAGCGCCTGTATACCGCCTGAAAAAACCGGCCCCATTCACTCCAGTGTGAAAGCCGGAGGGCTTTCACACTAGAGCGGTGCGCTAGCAGGACCGCAACAAAAGTCCTGCTAGCAGCATCTTTGGAGCGGTGAAGGAGCGGTGTGTTCACCGCTCCTATACCGCTCCTTCCCATTGAAATCAATGGGAAACCGCGGGGATACCGCCCGCAAAACCGCCGCTGCAGCGGCGCTTTGCGGAGGTTTTTAACCCTTTTGCGGCCGCTAGCGGGGGTTAAAAACACCCCGCTAGCGGCCGCATACCGCGGGTAAAACGATGGTAAAGCAGCGCTAAATATAGCGCTGCTTTACCGTCGCCGCCCCGCACCGCCCCAGTGTGAAGCCAGCCTAAGTAAAAAATATTGCATTTTTTTCAAAATTGTCGCTCTATTTTTGTTTACAGCGCAAAAAATAAAAACCGCAGGGGCGATCAAATACCACCAAAAGAACACTCTATTTGTGGGAAAAAGGGACGCCAATTTTGTTTGGGAGCCACGACGCACGACCGCGCAATTGTCAGTTAAAGCGACGCAGTGCCGAATCGCAAAAAGGGGCCTGGTCATTTGGCTGCAAATTGGTCCGGGGCTGAAGTGGATAACCAAGCTCCATTTGATGCTGAATAAACTAAATTATTAATGTATCTTAAATAGAGAACTATCTTTAGATAGATTTTTACTCCAGAAGCAGTTTATTCAAATAAATTTGATAAAAATAAAAAATAAATCAGATTTTAATCAAAAAAATCCAGTTTAAATAACAAAAAAATCAGATTTAAAAAAATTTAAATCATTGATTTTTATCCACCCTGTTAGGCACACATTAATCCCCTTAACCCCCCTGAAGTTAAGCCCTTCCCAGCCAGTGTCATTAGTACTGTGACAGTGTATATTATTATCACTGATCACTGTAAAAAAGGCACTGGTGATGTCAGTGGCAGTTAGTCAGTTCACCCAGCGTCAGTTAGTGACAGATTATTTTCCGCAAAATAAATAAAAATTCCAATATACAGTTTATTTCATAGTTTGTAGTCACTATAACTTTCATGCAAACCAATCAATATACGCTTATGGGATTTTTTTTTTTTTTAACTAGACATGTAGCAGAATATATTTTGGCCAAAAATGATAAAGAAATAAAAAATTTTTTAATTCTATTGGATATGTTTTATAGCAGAGAGTAAACATATTATTTTTTCTTTTTTAATTTTCTTTTTTTTTTGTTGTTTATATCGCAAAAAATAAAACCCAGTGGGGATCAAATACCACTAAAAAAAAATTATATAAATTTAATTTGGGTACAGCGCCTTATGACTATGCAATTACCCATTAATGTAGTGCAGTGCTAAATATCAAAAAATTGCCTGGTCATGAAGGGGGTAAAACCTTCCAGGGCTAAAGTGGTTAAAAATGCATTATGCATTTTCTAACTGGTGAGAACCAGGATTAGAGAGGGACATAGAACATTTATTTAGAAAGATTCATACATCCGCCATAAATAGAGGGGTATATATAATTACATTATAGCCAGATCTATACATCACTTCTAAACAGAGGGATATAGAACCAGGGCCGGGACAAGGGGTGGGCAGGAGGGACGGCTGTCCTGGGCACTGGGGTATCATGTGATGGGGGGGAGGGGTGCTGCAAGGAGATTTGGGAGGGATTTGTTTTCAGCAAGCATACAGGTGTGAGGGGGGCTGAGAGCGTACAGGTGTGAGGGGGGCTGAGAGCGTACAGGTGTGAGGGGGGCTGCGAGCGTACAGGTGTGAGGGGGGCTGCGAGCGTACAGGTGTTAGGGGGGCTGAGAGCATACATGTGTGAGGGGGGCTGAGAGCGTACAGGTGTGAGGGGGGCTGAGAGCGTATAGGTGTGAGGGGGCTGAGAGCATACATGTGTGAGGGGGGCTGAGAGCGTACAGGTGTGAGGGGGGCTGAGAGCGTACAGGTGTGAGGGGGGCTGAGAGCGTACAGGTGTGAGGGGGCTGAGAGCATACAGGTGTAAGGGGGGCTACGAGCATACAGGTGTGAGGGGGGCTGCGAGCGTACAGGTGTGAGGGGGCTGCGAGTGTACAGCTGTGAGGGTGGCTGAAGGCGTACAGGTGTGAGGGGGGCTGCGAGTATACAGGTATGAGGGGGGCTGAGAGCATACATGTGGGAGGGGGCTGAGAGGGTACAGGTGTGAGAGGGGCTGCGAGTGTATAGGTGTGAGGGGGGCTGCGAGTGTACAGGTGTGAGGGGGGGCTGCGAGCGTACAGGTGTGAGGGGGCTGCAAGTGTACAGGTGTGAGGGGGCTGCGAGCGTACAGGTGTGAGGGGGGCTGTGAGCGTACATGTGTGAGGGGGGCTGCGAGTGTACAGGTGTGAGGGGGGGCTGTGAGTGTACAGGTGTGAGGGGGGCTGCGAGTATACAGGTGTGAGGGGGGCTGCAAGTATACAGGTGTGAGGGGGGCTGCAAGTGTACAGGTGTGAGGGGGGCTGTGAGCGTACAGGTGTGAGGGGGCTGCGAGTGTACAGGTGTGAGGGGGGCTGAGAGCGCACATGTGTGAGAGGGGCTGCGAGTGTATAGGTGTGAGGGGGGCTGCGAGTGTACAGGTGTGAGGGGGGCTGCGAGCGTACAGATGTGAGGGGGGCTGCGAGTATACAGGTGTGAGGGGGGCTGCGAGCGTACAGGTGTGAGGGGGGCTGCGAGTATACAGGTGTGAGGGGGGGCTGAGAGCATACAGGTGTGAGGTGGGTAAATTGGGCAGGCTTGTAGGGGCCCCATAGCATTACTTTGCCCATGTTATTCAGATGTCCTGGGTGCCGGGCGCATGGAGATTAGGGGGGTAGCGCCCATGCATCCCTTATGGAGTGGCCACCACTGGGGGTAAAGATTTGTGCTGGGAAGGGGTATTTCAGCAGGGGGGTGGATATGTACTGGGAGGAGGGGGAATATATGCTTAGGGGGAATGCATGCAGATTAGTGCTCCGTTTCTTGGTGGGAGGGGGGATTTTTGCTGACAAATAATGATCATACATCTTGGGGGGGGGGGCACAGTTTGGCATGTTCTCCCTGGGCTCTAGGTGTCCTTGCCCCGGAACTGCCACTGACACCATTGATCTTTTTAGCTATCTGTAAGGGGGTAATTCTTCCCAGTGACCATCACACTAATGTATCATGAGTTGTAGATTTAGTAATTATTAGCAGAGGTTCCCTGAGCCCGGAATGTTATTTGAAGGGTTCCTCTGTGTTGAAAAGGTTGAGAAAGGCTGATCTATATAAATGCCTGCAATGATAATACAATAATAGGGACTGTCTCTCCAGAACACAGACAGGGCTCCCATGTAGGTGCATTTCTGTAGGCCCGAGGCTCTCAGTGACACATCTGCACACGTATGGCCACCCATAGATGACTCCTATTTTTTTATTATTATCCCGGAGAGAGGACACCAGCCTCCCTTCAGCTGCCTCCCTGCCAGACGATAGACTTCTCTTCTTTCATCTCCTCTTTTCTTTTTCATCTTCTCTCCCCTCGAGGCGGCATACAAGGCCGCTGCCAAAAAACATAGCCAGGACAACCAAACATCAGATGGTGTCTCCTTTCCCACAGCTTGTGTGAGTGAAAACAGTGACATTATACCCATGTTGCAGGGAAGCATCTCCCGCTGCTGCCGCCACCATGGCCCATCGCTGGGGCCTTGTTTTTGTTCCCCCCGGCCTGCCCTGTTCCGAGCTGCGGACACCATTCAGCTCCTATTCAGCATTGTGTGTCACTTCACATAAGGTTCATCCACTTCAAATGTGTGCATGTACCCAGAAAATGCAGCTTTTCATCCTGTATTCTCTATGTAACAGAAAAGATTAAGCTGTGAGGCCGCTGAATGCGGCAGGAATTAGCAGGACGGATGAATACGGAGGGGGGACAAAAAAAAAAAAATGAATGCGTGATGAGGACAGGTCCAGGCCTAATGATGGTGGGAGGGCTCTGAGGGAACTTGGTGGTGGGTTCGGGGCCTGGCTAATCCCGGACGCTCTTGTATTTGCCAGTATTTGGCTCCTGGAAAGCTGCTACTTGTCATTTACTGTAGCACTCCTGGAAGCTGTCAGCCCCGCATACGATTTAATTAAGCGAACAATGCCCGGGGTTCACTGAGCTGCACCATGATACAGGATTTGAAAGACGCTGCAGATTTCAGGCTCTTTTCAGGGGGTTGCCATTATGTCTTCTGGGGAAGGTATGAAAATGAAAGATCTGGTGAGCTTAAAGTACAGTATACAGTCTGCAAACACCTTCATTAAAGCTGAACTCCGGGCACAAAATATTGATTTTCAATCAATACATTTTATTAGCCACAAAGGATATAAATTCAATCTGTGTGCACAAAATGCCTTTTTCAAACCCAGATATTACTTTGTAAAAGATACACAGATAGCAGAGCTGTGGGAGGGGCCCATTAGGCTCCACCCACTACAGGCTGCCTCATAGCTCCCAACTGTCCCTGATTTCGAGGGACTGTCCCTGATTTGCATTGCCTGTACAGATAGCAGAGCTGTGGGAGGGGCCCATTAGGCTCCACCCACTACAGGCTGCCTCATAGCTCCCAACTGTCCCTGATTTCCAGGGACTGTCCCTGATTTGCATTGCCTGTACAGATAGCAGAGCTGTGGGAGGGGCCCATTAGGCTCCACCCACTACAGGCTGCCTCATAGCTCCCAACTGTCCCTGATTTCGAGGGACTGTCCCTGATTTGCATTGCCTGTACAGATAGCAGAGCTGTGGGAGGGGCCCATTAGGCTCCACCCACTACAGGCTGCCTCATAGCTCCCAACTGTCCCTGATTTCGAGGGACTGTCCCTGATTTGCATTGCCTGTACAGATAGCAGAGCTGTGGGAGGGGCCCATTAGGCTCCACCCACTACAGGCTGCCTCATAGCTCCCAACTGTCCCTGATTTCGAGGGACTGTCCCTGATTTGGAGCAATGTCCTTCTGTCCCTCATTCCTCCTCATTTGTCCCTGATTTGGAGCAATTTGTCCCTCATTTTGGTCCATATAGTTGTATATAAAATGCTGTTTTTATCTATCACAAAGTGTTTCCCAGAGCTAAACCTTTCATCTGATTTCTAAATTGCTGCATTTGTAAATTCCCAAAAGCCAATATAAAGGAATAGTTGTGGTAAAAAAAAGCACTTGTGTGTTTAACCAATCTTGTTTAAGGGGGGGGGGGGGTAAGGGGTGTGTCCTATGCCTGCATACTTTTGCTGATAGGTGTCCCTCATTCCCATCTCAAAAAGTTAGGAGGTATGCTGCCTGCAGAAAACTAAAGCAGGGGGGCGGAGATAAGACCAGTCATCCTACACAAAAATAAAGCGCAGCAGTGAGCGGTCTTTATTACAGGAAGCTCCTGCACAGAAGTTTCACACTGGATTACTGCACAGACCTGGAAGAAATGCACAAAGCACACCAAGACTCAAGGAAGAATGCACATGATGAATGGATTTAGATTATATTTGCTTATCCCCATTAATGACCAGAGCACTTTTTGCGACATCCTATTTTTCCCACAAATAGAGCTTTCTTTTGGTGGTATTTGATCACCTCTGCGGTTTTTATTTTTTGGGCTATGAACAAAAAAAGAGTGAACATTTTGAAAAAAAAGCAATATTTTTTTAAATTTTTCTATAATAAATATCCCCAAAATATATATTAAAAAATGTCTTCTTCAGTTTAGACCAATATGTATTCTTCTACATATTTTTGGTAAAAAAATCGCAATAAGCGTATATTGATTCGTTTGCGCAAAAGTTATAGCGCCTACAAAATAGGGGATAGATTTATGGCATTTTTATTATTCTTTTTTTTTGTAGTAATGGCGGTGATCTGCGATTTTTATTGGGAGTGCGACATTGCGGCGGACAGATCGGATACTTTTGACACTATTTTGGGACCATTGACATTTATACAGCGATCAGAGTTAAAAATAGCCACTAATTACTGTATAAATGTCACTGGCAGGGAAGGGGTTAAACACTAGGGGCGATCAAGGGGTTAAGTGTGTGCCCTCTGCATTTTCTAACCGTGGGGGGGATGGGCTTCCACTGACATGACAGCGATCACTGCTCCCGATGACAGGGATCAGTAGATTCCTGTCATATCACTAGGCAGAACAGGGAAATGCCTTGTTTACATAGGCACGTCCCCATTCTCTCCCCACTCTCCTCGTCACAATCGCGGGCTGCCAGCAGACATCGAGTCCACTGGACCCGCGGGCACACTCCAGCGGCACTCCAGCTCGTCAGTTTGCCCAGGAGTGCCATTCTGCCGACGTATATCGGCATGAGCCAAGTGGCAAGTGGTTAAAGTAGAGTTCCACACAGTTCCACACAGAAATGGAACTTCCACGGATCGGATTCGTCCCCCCCCCCCCACTCCGGTGCCACATTTGGCACCTTTCAGGGGGGAGTGGATACCTGTCAAATCCAGCTCCTCCTTATCCCCCCCCCCCCCCCGCTGCCTTCTGGGAGACTCACAGGTCTGAGAAGACAGCAGGGACCATTCAGAAAGCGCAGTGTGACTCGCGCATGCGCAGTAGGAAACAGGCTGTGAAGCCGCAAGGCTTCACTTCCTGTTTCCTTTAGGCTCCATGCACACTGAAGCTCATAAACGGATGTTTTTGGCAGTTTGGGCGTTTTTTTTAACAGCCCATAAACTCCCCTTTATGTTATCCTATGTGTTCATGGACGTTTTTAGATGTTTATCAGAAGTGGAGTTTATGGGCTGTTTTCTGAATGCCATAAAATCGTGTTCAGGAGTCGTTTTTCTGACCACAAAAAACGCCAAACGCTCATAAACGCTGATGAACGTCGATAAACGCTCAAAAACATGGCTCACCAGCGGTTTTTAAAGTTTTTGATCCATTAAAAAAAAAACGCAAAAAAACGCTAACGCAGAGAAACGCAAAAATTTTACAATGTTACTGCAAAGCTACTGCCGTTTTTATAAAGTTATTTTAACGTCCGGTGTGCATGGACCCTAAGTAAGAATGCCGGCACCTGCACCCGGAGCCGAGGGATGGATCTGCTTCGGGTGCCGACATCGCGGGCTCCCTGGACAGGTAAATGTCTGTATATTAAACAGTGTTAATAGCTGCTGACTTCTAATTTTTTTCCCAGGCGAAACTCCGCTTTAAATACCGGCATATGACGTCGCCCCAGCCTCACTGCACTTGCGCGCCCATGATCTTGCGCTGCGCACCGCCGAGGGCGCTGGGACAAAGGCGCTGGGACACAGGCGACCCCAATCTCGGTAAAGAGCAGATGACATGGCTCTTTAACCATGTGATCAGCTGTGTCCAATCACAGCTGATCACATGAAAACATGGAAATGCAGGTTGTCGCCTCTCCTTGCCTCACACTGACAGAGTGTAAGGAGAGGAGAGCCAATCAGCAGACCTGTACAGATAATCAGGGCACTGATCGTCAGTGCAGCCCCAACAGTGCCCTGCAGTGACAACAGTCTGTGACCATCAGGGATGCCTTACAGTGCGGCCTTTCAGTCCTCATCAGTGCCGCCCATCAGTGCCCATTAGTGCCGCCTATCCGTGCCACCTATCATTGCCCATAAGTGCTGCCTATAAATGCCACCAAAAAAAGCTCTATTTGTGTGAATTTTTATTAAAAAAATGTAATTTGGGTACAGTGTTGCATGGCCGCGCAATTGTCATTCAAAGTGTGACAGTGCTGAAAGCTGAAAATTGGCCTGGGCAGGAAGGGGGTGAAGTGCCCGGTATTGAAGTGGTTAAAGGCAAAATGTTATTTTTATTTTGGATAGAGTAAAGGAGGGTTATAACCCCTGCCAGATTTCTTTTGTCCTCTGTGTCCCATTAGAGAGATTTTCCTTCACTTCCTGTTCCATAGCCATAACAGGTAGAAATCCCTCCAAAGTGAGGGAAACAGCTGGTAGTGCAGAACAGCGAGAACAAGGCCCCATTGACACTTGAGCATTTACTGTTTTTTTATTTGCGCATTTGGATGCATGTTTCTGGAGTGGTACCATTCATTTAAATCGACCTCCCTCCACTCCAAAGACACACTAAAGAAGCTCTTTGGACATGAAAGAAGCGCATTTTGAGTTGCACGCTTTTGCATGTTTATCACCTGCATTTGGAGTGCCATTAAGAAAAAATGCAAGCGCATTGCACATTTTAGCGTGTTTTTCATGCATTCGCAGAAATGCTGGCAGAAATACTCGCTTATCTAATCGCATTGATGGGCACAAGTGAGGCTGCATTGATGGACACAGGTGACGCTGCAATGATGGGCATGGTGAGGCTGCAATGATGGGCACGGTGAGGCTGAATTGATGGGCACAGTAAGGCTGCATTGATGGGCACAGTAAAGCCCCATACACACGCTCGGATTATCCGAGGACCAGGTCCGTCGGATCATGTCCGTCATACTTTGTCTGATGTTGGTTTTGCGTACACACGGTCGGACAAAGTTGTCGGAAAATCCGATCATTCTGAACGTGGTGACGTTTGTTGCCTACGACGGGACTACGTAGAGGCTAGTAGCCAATAGCTTTGGTTTTGTAATGTGATCTGAGCATGCGTAGCACTTTGTCCGTCGGACAACCGTACACACGATCGGATTTAATGTGATCGGACCGTGTTGTTGGAAAATCTATCCAGCAGGAGATAGGACTTTGTCCGTCGGACAATCCGACGTACACTGTCCGATGGTGCATACACACGGTCTGATTTTTCAACAACATTGTCCGATCGGACAGAATCCATGCAAAAATCCGACCGTGTGTATGGGGCTTAAGGCTGCATTGATGGGCACAGGTGAGGCTGCATTGATGGGCACAGGTGAGGCTGTGTTGATGGGCACAGGTGAGGCTGAATTGATGGGCACAGTGAGGCTGCAATGATGGGCACAGTGAGTCTGCATTGAACCATTATCACACATTGTGTTTTTTTTTGTTGGTATAGCATACAGGTTAAATTATTTTGTTGTTAAATCTGTTCTATATTTATTTGTTTGATGCATGTGAATTTTGGAGGTGTCCTCGTAAACTGTCACTTTACAATAAATGTTGCACTTTACTGTATTTTTAAAAAAAGGAGTGCGTATATTACACAAACGTTTTCTATTTTTGAGGTTGGGTGGGGAATCTTGGGTGAGTTCCCACTCTTTTTTTCCCAGGACTTGACCCCTGGCTACACCCACGTGTGAACGGGGCCTAAGATCCCAGTTCAGTCCTTATACCAGACTTTCTCAACCTTTTCAACATGGAGGAACCCTTAAAATAGCCTTTCGGTCTCAGGGAACCCCTGTTAAAAATGGCTATATCTACAACTCATACATTTGTGGGATGGTCAATGGAAGAGTGCTCCTTACATCTGTGGTCTTGGGTAAGGATTCCCCCCCCCCCTACAGATAGCTAAAAAGGTAATTGGTGTCACTGGGAACTTATCTGAGAGGCAAAAATCGGAAAGGAACTCCTAGCAACCATTGGAGGAACCCTGGTTGAGAAACCCTGCCTTATACAGTACATTATTTATGAAAGCCCTGATAAAGGGGGTGTTATTGGGGCCCAAATCACATTGACTACTTTTTTGATTGTCCCTCTGATGCCTACTGGAATAAAATTGTAGCTGAACAGTGGTGTGGAGCTTCAATCCTTGTTTAAGTTGTATGTCTGGTAGCTGCTGGGGGGGTATCCATGCAGAGAACAACCACATGAGAAATGCTGAGCATGCAGAGAAGCCTGAAGACCCTTACATAACCAAATAATAGTAAGAAGGAAACAATAAAGCCATTGTTTAAAATACCTCCCAGACATTAAACCCATTTTCATCAAGCCCACTCCCTGCACAACCTACATACCCAGAGCCCATATCACCCCATATTCAGCACCCTCAAAGGATGCGTTATTTGCAACTCTCCTTACTTACATGTTGCATTCTACATCCAACACCCCTTACTACATCACCCTACTGGTGGTGGATGGTAGAGAGTTATGGGAGGAGGGGTGGTGGTAGTAGGGGTTACTTTCAGGAAGGTTCAATGTGCTGGTGGTTGGAGGAGGGGGGGGGGGGGGGATTACACTGATTGGTATGTTTTTGGTGGGGTTGGGATAGTAGGATCTGAAGTTATGGGATCCTTAGGTGGTACAAGTTTTGGGGTTCAGGGGAGCTGAATGTAGAGGTTATAAGGATTGAGGTGGTTGGTGGGTAAAAGGTTGGTGGGTAAAAAAAATGGTGGTGTGGGGTAATGGCTGGCTATGTTTGAGGTAATGCACCTTACCAACCTCCAGCATC